>JAHREE010150815.1:36942-58488 GCA_033628505.1 Tringa tobata | reverse complement strand
TGGAACTTGATGAACTTTAAGGTCCCTTCCAACTCTGACCATTCTATGATTCTCTGCAGATGGAGGTCACCAGCCACCCTTGGTGGCCCCTGGCCCCGTGCTCACACGGAGAAGCTTTACCCCACCTAAGACCGGGCCAGGAGCTGCCCCAGGGATGGCACAAGGAGCCTACAGGGACACAGTGACCACGGAGAGGCCGTGAGCTCCCAGGAGCTTGGTAGGAGCAAGGTTGAGCTGGGACCTCACTTCCACCCACCCACCAAAGGGTGCCCACTCCAGGGCCAGCAGCCCCCGGGCCAGCCCAAGCCACGGCTGGTCAAGCACCAGCTCTGGCACTGCCCGGGGGTTCTGGGGCAGGAAGGGGCGAGAAGATGGGTGCAGGAGACGCAGGACGAGAGCCAAGGCAGGTGGTGACAAGGCTTTATTATCATACAGCAGTGATGGCGGGGGGGGGACGCAGACATGCACACGCACATGCAGATAGGGCGCCTCGCCCGGCACACCCGCCGGCAAGCGCCAGATCTGTGCCGGTGGCCCCGTGGGGCCAGCACAAGCCAGGGGCTGATAAGGCCAGTCCTCCCCACCCCGGCGGCAGGGAGGGGGAAGGGGGGTGCCGGCAGCCCCATGGCACCCATTTGCCCCACAGCGGGTCACTCCTGGCAAAGGGACTGGCCAGTACCGGGGTCACGGCCAGGAAGACGGAGGGGGGGACCTGTGCCCACCCTGTGGCAAAGGGGAGGATGGCACCGAGCTGTGGGTGAAGGAGCCAGGGACCCCCAGCACCCCGCGGTGCCAGCACGGGTCACCAAAACCCCACCAGGCTGACTTCACGCGTGGTTTTGGCTGCTACAGCCACACTGAGCACAGGCGACAAGACAGGCGGGGAAGGGGCACGGGCCAGCACAGGGCCCCCGTGGCACTGTGGGGAGTCTGGGACACATACACAGGGGACAACCTCTTTCACATTGTCACTCAGGGCAGCAATGCCACTGGCCATAAGAGGCAGGGGGGGCTGAGCGAAGCAGGGGCTTCTGCACCTCCTGTTTGGGGCACCCCCCTGGCCAGCACGGCTGCTTGTCACAGCCACTGGTCCCTGGCCAGCTGTACAGGCCATGGCGGTGGAGAACCCTGCCCTGTCCCCACTGCAGGGCCCTGCTGGCCCCCCCCGTACCCCTTCATCCATGGCGTTAGTAGTTGTGGGGGGCAAGATGTCCCATGGCACTCGGGGACAGCAGCCTCAGGGGTCTCACCTCCCTCTCAGAGGATGGGGTGGCTTTGGTACAGCACTACTTTTTGGCATTGCTGGTGGTGGGACCTCGCCAAGCCTGGCTCAGAGCAGGGCTGAGTTGGGCTCCCTCCATTTACACTCCATCAGCCCCCCCCGTAAAAGCTCTCCCACCTCCAGACCCCAGGAGGAAACATGCCCAAGGGAAGGCAGCACGGGAGCAGGCACCGACGGTGCCCGATTGTCACTCTCCCAGGACTGTGACTGTCACCTCCAGGGAGCCCCAGCCTGGGCAGGACAGCCAGCACTGCAGGGGCCCTGTGGGTGAGACACTCAGACGGAGAAAGCCAGACAAAAAACAGCTTGTGGGCAGAGGCAGAGGTTGGGCAGTGCCCAGGAGGGTGGCTACAGGAGGGTAGGGAGCCCAGGGAAGGTGGGTCCTGGCTGTTCTCTTCCCACAGCTCCACACTCCATGTCCCACCAAGCCTCTGCTCGGAGCTCTGGGTGGTCACCTGAGGACAGAGAACAGCAAGGCACCGGGACTGCAACACCAGACAAGCTGCCAGATCCAAACCCCAGCCTGATATAATTTACCATTTAGTTACAAAATAAATCCCCTCCCACCCTTTGTAATAAAAACAGTGGCTTGATTGGACATGCATATTTCTGGCCCTACAAAATAAGGCACCAGAGCTCAAAAATGAAACTCTGATTGTCTTTGATATAAAAGGAATTCCCACGTGTTGAAGGCAGTTGATGTCTGAGTGCATAACAGGGAGTCATCTTCACCGGCTTTGGGCTGACCAGCCTCATGCCTGGGCACCAGTGACTTTCTGGATCAGGGGAATCTGTAGGAGGGGAAGAGAGAAGCTGTTAGGATGGAAGAGGGGGAGGCAGGGAGCTGCCTGCCCTCTGCAGCTGGGCAGGGCTGGGGAAGAAGAGCCTCCTGAGGAGTCTGAAAGTTTTCAGGCAAGTCCCCGTGGCCTAAAATCCCCAGAAATTCCCAGCTTGCGGGTGCCCGGCTCACCTTTGTGAGATCCACACCAGTGATGGCACGCACGGAGGCGGGGATCTCAGCCAGCAGATGGTTCACCTCGGATATCTTGTTGCTGCTCTCTCCGCTGAGAATAACGATCTCGTCCACTTTGGAGAGGGGAGCAGCCACTTTGGCAGCGATCTGGGGAGGCAGGGAAGGAGGGTGGGATGAGCAGAGAGTCAAGGAGCTGCTCACCAGCCTCCTGGGTAAGGACCCCACCGCATGGGGCCTCTCTGTGCCCCAAGGAGGCCTGGTCCAGCCTGGGAACTCCCCACCGTTTGCCCACAGTGGGGGAAAGCTGCTCCCTCCTCACCTCAGGCAGCGCATCCAGCACGAGAGCCAGCTGGGCAGCATCTCCGTACTTCTGGAGCGCTTCAGCCTTCAACTTCATCCTCTCAGCCTCCGCCATCCCGATGGCCTCAATCACAAAGGCCTCCGCTTCTCCGATCTTGCGGATCTTGTCTGCCTCCGCCTGAGCAAGGAGGACTTGCTTCACCCTGGAAAGGGAAACCCAGCCCTCCAGCTGCCCAGATCCCCACAGCGCTGCCTCCCTCCCTCCATCAGCCATGTTCCTGCCCCACAGAGAGCCCAGGAGCCGGGTCTCAGTGCAGAACCTGCCTCATTTTGCTCCCACCTCACCCCAGCCCAGCGCGCAGCCGGGCTCAGGGCTGGACGGGGTCAGGGTCTCACTCACTTCTCGCCCTCAGCGATCTGCTGGATACGGTAGGCTTCGGCCTCGGCCGGCCGCTTCACGGTGGCTATCAGCTCCTTCTCCATCCGGATGATCTCCTTCTCTTCAACATCGATCTGCTTCTTGCGCTGCACCACCTCGATTTCAATTTCCTCCTGGCGGATCTTCTGCTGCTCCCGGGCGCTCTGGAGCTCGTAGGCCAGCTGGGCCTCCGCAGTCTGCACAGGGGAGAGATGGGAAGAGGGGTCTTGGCCATGATCTCCTGTGCACAGACATAATGACCCTTGGTAGGCCCTGAAAACAGACGTGGCTCCTGCTCTGGACCAAACCTCCACCCAGAGGTGATGTCCGTCCCCATCCTCAGAGCAGTTCTTGCTGTACTTCCCTGTGGGTTCCTCCCACAGCACTTGAGCCCAGCCAGCTCTGGGTTCAGCTTGGATGACCCTCCCCATCCTTTCCTCTCCTCCCAGTCCACCTAACTGTCACAAACAGGGCAGAAGAAGAATCTGCTGCAAGGAGCTCACACTGTGACATAGAAACCTGGGTTCTCCACCTCCATCTCTCCTAACACATGCAAGAGGAGGAAGCTGACAAGCCCCAGAGCTGCCACCACCATCACGAACCAGCCAGGGAACAGCGGTGGGCTGTCAGATACCTCTCACCTTAATGTTGACCTCCTCAGTGAAGGCAGCTTTCTGCAATTCAAAAGCCCGTCTGGAATCTGCTATTTTGGTATCTGCCATGAACTTGACATCCAACATTTCTTTCTTGCACTCTGCCTCCTGCAGAGAGGAAACAGAGAGCAGAGCTCCAGGGTGTGCAGCTGGAGCAAAACAGGCTGCTCTGGGGATGCCCAGCACGTCTCCAGACTCACCCGAATGCCAGCGTCTCGCTCGGCTTCTGCCACACCGATGTCTGCGTCCCTTCGGACAGCCGCAGTCTGAGTCTTTCCCAGGGAGCTCAGGTAATCCACTTTATCATAGACATCCTGGAGAGGGGAAGATAAGTCACAACCACTTCAAACCAGCGGCTCCATCTTGCTCCCTTCGCGTTGAAGCTCAGAGTGACCATTTGTGTGGTTAGACCAGGGTCAGAAAGAGCCATGTCAGCCTGATGCCAAACAGAAGCAGGCGTGACAGGGAGAGGTGGGCTCTCCCAACATCTTCCCTCTGGCTCCCCGGAGGCTCGGTTATCAGCGAGCTCTTTCCAGGAGCTGTGCCGTGTTTACAGAGGCAGAGAACTGGGTTCTCTTTGCCCAGCTGCCTGGATACAGGACATGCTGTCATGGAAACTCCCAGGGGCTGGGGCAGGCTGTCAGCCTGAGCCTTCCAGCCACCTGCAGCAGAGAAGCCAGGGCCAGGCTCTGTTGTGCTGTTTCTACAGCGCTGCTGGGTGCCCCATGGTGCAGCACCCTGCATCTTGGGTGTACCTTGATGGTGAAGCTCAGGATCTCAATACCCATGCGACCCACATCGGGAGCTGCCACCTCCCGCACCAGCTTGGCAAACTGATCCCTGTCCTGGTAGATCTGCTCCACAGTCAGGGTACCTGCAGAGGGACAAAAGGCAAAGTGCTTTATTTGGAACAATTAAAACACAGTGGTGTGGGCCTAAGATCAGCAACATCCTCGTTGCTCCTGATCTCTTTAGGCCTGGGTGCAAGGGTGTAATCCTCTGCCCAGACCCTGCAGGGCAGACCGATGTCTCGGTCTCACAAGCACAACCACCCCACGCACCTGTAACCCTCCAGGGACTCAGACATCTCTTAGTGCAGGCACTGAAAACTCACTTATCACAACACCCAGCAACGCAGCTGGAGCTGCTGTCAGGGAGGAACCATCTAAGATGCCACCTCTGCAGTCAGCAGAGGAAGCACCCACTGTGGGTGCTGCGGTGGTAGCAACACTGCTGGGACCAGCCAGCAGAGAAGAGAGAAAGCTACTCAAGATACCTTCAGGAGTGTGAGACCCTCCTCACCTAGGATGGAGCGCAGATGCCCCTCTAGCGTCTGAAGGACCACGTTCTTCACATCCTGCACGTTCTTCCCCAAGAACTGCTCACAGGCCACAGCCAGGAGCTCCTTCTCAGTCATTATCTTCACCTGGAGACAGGAGACAAACCCAAAGGGACTGAAGGCACCTATCCAAAGAGGGACAGGCAGCCAACAGCAGCAGCAGAAGCAGCAGTACCACCACCAGGCTGCCAGACCCCTGTGCTACCAATGTTCCAAGGGACCATGCTGAGCTGTCACCACGCTGAGCCAGGCCATGGGACCAGGCAGGGAGCCCCCGCTCACTGCTGCTGGGGACAGCCCTGCTGCAGGCACATGCAGCAGCATCTGGGGCAGACCCCTCTCCAAACCCCGACTGCAGCTCAGCACAGAGAGGTGCTCCCTGCAGCTCCCACAGCAGTGGCCACTGGGTGATGTGGGGACAAAGCCTGGCCCTACAAGTCCCACCTGATGAAAACTCTACCTAAGAACCCTAAACTACCAGTCCAGCCACTGACACCTAGGAGAGAGGGGTTTCTATTACTACTCCCGGCCAAAAAGCATTTTGTTACCTTTCTCTTCCTCCTCCTTCACTAGAATTAATTTTTCTGATATAGGAAAGGCAGAGAACAAGGAAGACTCTCAAATGCCCAAGGAGCAGCTTGGGGATAGGGGCTCCATTTGGTGTTCCCTGCAAGGAGAGATGAGAGGAGATGGCCGCAGCACACTGGTTGATCCTGCTCACGGCTGGGAACTCCCAGCCACCCTTTGCAGTGATCCCAGTGTGCCATGGCCAGGACCTGACTGTCCTGCTCCACAGTGTCTGTCTAGTATCGATACCCAGAGGTGGGACATGGCCACTCCAGCACCACTCTCCCCTCCCGCTGTCAGGGCCAGATGTAAAAGCATCCCCAGCTCCAGACAAGCCAAGGTCTTAAGGTGGTCCTGTTGGTCAAAGGGATGCTTTTTAAAGGCAAAGTGTATTAAAAATCCCTATGGAGTATGTTAGGCAGCGGAGATGTGTGCTCATGGAGCTCTACAGGAACCAGCTATGAGGAGCTACAACCCACCGAGGTGACAGCTCCTGGTGGCCAGGTCTAGTCTGAGGGTTCAGGAAAGCCTGAACACTGGGATATCTGTATGTCTGGTATCACGGCAAGGGAAGCAGGGCCATACCAGTGCCTCTGGGCACTGAGAGGGTCCCACAGCACCCTCTCATGGAGACATCTGGGCTGGGCAGCACCTCCTGTCCCATGAGATGCTGATGGCACCCTGCGTCCTGCCCCAAGGGCTCTGGCTGGACCTGCTGCTACCTGTGATGCCAGAATGGTCCTGGCTCAGAGACCTCAGAAGCTTCAGGTGCTGCACAGGGGCCCCCCGAGGGTTCCAATGCATGCTCTTAATGGGTTCACAGCCTACGGACCTCATCCTGCCACCTACAAGACAGTTTTTCAGGGTCGAACTGCTGGCAAAAGCAACACAACTATCTCCTGAGAAAGCCTGGTCTGATAGTCCATGAGTCCAAAACGATCCTTAATCTCCAGAGCCGGACAGCAGCATCTGGTCCCCAGCACTGCCAGAGAGTGGGACAACTGGGACCGGCCACAATCCTCTAAGGGGACCAGATGCAGACCGCATTAGATGCTTTGAGCTCACCAGGACTCAGCTGCCACAACTCTACCTCTAATAACGTGAAGAAACACCAACCTGGGCTGAGCCTATCTCCTACCTTTGCTTCTCAGGCTGGGTCTCCCAGTCAAAACACCAAATAGAATCCCCAGCAAGCGGGACAATCCTCTTTCTGCCTTCTCTGGGCTCCTTATGGGGCCAGGCCACAGCAGTTTCTGGTCCCTGCACCCTGGGCCAGCAGTGTCCACTCTCTACACAAGGGGGAGTTGGGAGAGCTGCTCATACAGCTGCACCCGGGAGCGGGGGCCTCGCACAAAGCTCATCTCCCAGCAAATGTGATGGTTTTTTCTGCAAATACCAAAACCAATTAGACTCAGCAGCAACGTTTATGGTGTGCATCTGCCAGCAATTCCACCTCTCTAAACAATCCCCACCCTTCGGGAGCCTTGGAGAGGACAGTCAGAGCACGGAGCGGGATGTTCGTTAAGAGAGTCCCTGAGGTAATTAACAGGAGCAAGGAATGATTCAGCCTCTGTGAATAAAGCCAGCCAGCAACCGGTAAATCCCGGACAGCCCGAATGAGCCTGGCCACCAGCTGAATATGGATGTCAACCTATAAAGCAAAGGTTGCACAGAAAAAAACCCAAGAGTTGAGCAATTGGCACTCAGCTTGTTTCCAGTATTTCAGACAGGGCACCAGGACACTCGGTGCGTCTTCAAATGTCACTCACATCAGAGAGAGAGTTCAGCTGGAGGAAATCACAGAGCCTCCATAAAACAATCCCACCCCGAGGATCGATACCACCCCACCCAGCTCCAGCCAGCTGCAATCACAGCCAGGGGCCAGCAGAGACAACCCAATTAGCTTGAAGCTCAGAAAAACCGTATGGGGGAAGGATACAAAGCCCCGTGTGGCCTAAGGCAGCAGCATCCCAAGCACTCAGCCAACACAGGAAGGGGGCAACTTGTTACATCCCTCCTCAAAAAAAGAACAGCATCCTTACGCTCGTTAAGGCAAACATTTTAAAAGGTGTTTCTCCAGTAATAATTTGTTTGCTTTCTTCCTTTTTTGCACAAGCCGTTTAGAAGAAAAATGTTTGCCTCAAAAGCTCTTCTGCAAAATTAAGGTAACCTCTGCCACATACTTCCCCAACTGCCTCAAGCCCACTTTCTGCATGGTAACTCCTTGCATCTCACAAGCTTAAGCCTTTAAAATTAATGGACAGTGAAAAAAAATGAACAGTGACAAAAGAGAATAACATAAATGAGATGGATTGGGAGCTGCATTTTTAAATCAAGGCACCTGGTGATTCAGCTTTCTGCTAGCGCACGCTGCAAAGCCTAGACCATTTTTTAGGGAATGGAAGGATGTCCCAAAACTAAGACAAAAAGGAATGCTGGCTTCACAGAAATACCTTTTCCAAATACAGAAGGAAAAGCCTACAAATTTATTTTGCCAACCATTCAAAGACCACCGTGGTTATGTGGCACATTAACAGCTAAAAGGATATAAAGAGCTGAAAAATTGAAAACAAGGATGTCGGTTCACACCACTAGAGCCAGGACGAGCCCAGGATGCTGGCTCTCCTGCTGGTGCTCCTGCACGTAGCCCCGTTCCCCAAGAGCAGTGGGGCGATGGATGATCTGCTGTTGAGTCACAGTTGTGCCCAGCCCTTCTGCCATGTGTGACAATCCAGAAACCGCTCCTGGCGGAATTCATGTCCTCAGCTACGCACAGACACAGCACGCAGCTCCTCTGCAACGTCAGTTCAGAGCAAATCAATGAACCTGGGGAGGAATCCACTGCTTTGGAAAGCACTGGGTGAAATCTGTCAAGCGCTTGGTCTTTAAAAGGGCTGCAGCAGCCACAGTGCTCTTCCCTGGGGGGAGCCTTTTGACGCAGGTAGGATTTTGGTCACATCTCTGAGTCACTCCGCAGCTCCCCTCGGCTCCACCGCTCAGGTCAGGGGACGTGGCAGTCACCTCTCCTGCAACCACAGACCTGGACATGCCTTGGACACACGGTGACCACAGCCTTGTGTGCACTCTGAGAATCACTACCTTGTTTTTTATTCACCCAGAACGAGCTGTCAGGAGCGATTTTCAATCAAAGCATCCAGCTGCCTATTTGAGGAGTCAAATTCAGTCGAAACCTAAAAACATTTTCTTCCCAGCATCCTCCCCAAGGCAGAACCTGGTCACAAGGACAAATTCTCTATCAGGGCAGATCTCAGAATCTAGGAAATGCAGGTGTTTAACTGTACTATCACAAGCAGCAAGAGCTGGTTTTCACATCCGAAGAAAGCTTGAGAGAATCAAAATTCAATTCAAACCAGAAATTTTACACACAAATTTTACTGCCTGAAGGGACTAAGTTCTTTCTTTAAGCTTTAACTCACCGTGAAGAACTGCAAGGTCCACGTGCTAATAATAATAATAATCCAAAGCAACATAATGCTTGATACCATCTCATGAGTGAACAGCTCAGTCTTGCGGGGTCACACACAGCTCCAAGGGCACCACAGTACATCAGTGTTTCACAAACAGATCAAGTCACGCACATACACCTCATTTGCCACATGGACAAATGAGACACCAGAAAAAAAGGAATGATTTTTGGGGAGAGGAGGAGAGGTCACAACCTCCTTCACAACACGGAACATGCTGAAGTGTGGTTGAACCAGTAAGGACAGTGTGATTTTGTACAAGAATTTGTTTCAGGCCAGTTGGCTTCTGTTCCTGGACAACAATAACCTCTTAAGGGGGAAAACCAGATGTAAGTTAGAGACATGCATTCCTGAAATGATGTTTTGGAGTTACTGTACCTGTGCCACACCTGTGACAGTTAAAGCTACCCCCTCCGCCGTCTCTACGTCCTCACACCTGGGCTGTAACGTCATTATCTCTAGGGAAATCCTGCCAAAAAACGTAAAATATTTGCACGTTTCCAGGTAACACACACTCAGCTCTTCCCTTTGTATCTCCTGCCCCAGGCTACCTGCTGCACTCATCACAGGTAATGTAAGACAGGCATAGAATGCAGTCAAGGGACTACATCTGTGACTGGAGACAGAGAAGTCACTTTGGCCAAGAAACAGACTTTCAGATAACGCTTAAAGGCAATTTATCAGCAGAGACAGGCTGGAATCCAGACTGGAAACGATACCGTGACCCTTTCCCTTTTGCTGGGCTAGCGATGTGGCCAGAGGCTAGCAGCTTTGAGACCCCAAAGGGCCCTCTGTGCCACGCTGCCCAACGCCGGGGCAGCATGTGCTCTCGCTGGCTGGTGTCACTGGTTTAAAAGCACAGCATGGACCTGGGATGCTCCCGCCTGCCCCACGTTGCCGTCCCCACACGAGCCCTGGTGCTTGGCAAAAACCTGTTGCTGATGCTGCAAGAAGCAGTCCTGGCTTTGCCCTTGCTGGGTTAATATTAATACAGACCTGGTCTACCTCTCTATTTTTCTTATGTCCCTTGACCCAGAGACAGCCCAAAGTGAGTCTTCATCTCTTTAGGGCCATGCCTGTATGGTATCAGGCACCCAGGAACAGATCCCGCAGCTCCAGGGCTTTCTCAGTCACTCAAGGTGGGCTGGAGGTACTTTGGCCAGACCCAGCAATCTGCAGATCATGATTTGGTAAAACAAGAGAGATGCTTGGCCGTGGCAGGTTCTGCTTCAGGAAGCAATGCCTGGCTCTACTGTCAGATGTAACAAGCCAGGAAGGCGGTGGGAGTCAGGACAGGGAGCCACGGGGCAGAGAGCCGTGTCAGCGAACATTAGGTCAGACATTTGAACCATGAAGGGGCTGAGCTGAGCTGCTGCGTGTGCCCCGAGTCGCTCCAGGATTGGCTGGAGGTGCTCAAACACATCTCTGCAAGTTCATGCCTGCCTTGGCCACTGTCCTAATTAAACTGGCACGCAAGCCGGGAGCTGATAAAACAGATCCCACTGTCCAGGACACGCACAGGCATTTTTTGCCATATGCCTTCACAGCTGTAATCAGCTAGCGCGGGATTTTAGCCTTCTGAAGACCTAATCTATACTTTGAATTTAATTTCAATACTGTGCTGCTTCTTAGCTGGCAAGTCACAGGGATGTGTGGTAATTACTGTTACACTGGTTCATAACTGGTCACAGTGCAAATGCTAGTCCTGTGTGTTGAAACTCATCCAAGGTCCCCATGCTGTCCTTTCAAACGTGACAACATCCAGAACGGGCACTGTCTCCACGTGGAGGAAGAAGGGCTGAGTGGAAACCCATATCCAAAACCATAGAGCCAGGTATAGTTGTAATTCCCCCACATATGTAGAGGTTTCCTTTTGAAACGGAACAAAAGCTGCCGAAATCCTGCCCAGAACCCGATCTGGCCTGGCTGTGGCTCCACAAAAAAAGCAGATGCCCTTCTGTTCTCCACCAAGCACACAGAGGAGACAGTGCTGTCGAGGAAAGGGCTACAGCTGAAGCAAATGTCTGTAGCGTTATCAGAAAGAGCTGGTACCTTGATGCTGAATTTGGAATTTGCCAAACATGCATCTGTCTGCATTACCTACAAACCGTGGAGTGCGCCCCAGGGTCAGCGCCAGAGAAGGGGAAGGAGAGGAGGGGACTGAGATTTCAACTGTCCCATTAGAAAACCATTAGCTTTTATGTTATCTTGCTGCTGCTGCTGCTGCTGTTGCTGCTGCTCAAAACAGAGGGAGAAACAGTTAGACAGGATGTTAGGAAGCTGGTGGATTATTACCTGTGCAACCCCTGTTACGTACAGTGGGACCCCCTCCGACGTCTCAATATTCTCACAGCGACAGAGGATGGTCATAACCTCCAAAGACAGTCTGAGCAGCGAGGAATAAGGGTAGGACAGCAAATATATAAAGCAGTTAACAGAGAGTAAGACACTCATTGCAAAGGACAGACGAGACTTTCAGGTTTCAGCTTTTCCCTGTTCAGTTTGCCTTTCTCCCACTGCCCGCTCCCAGGGCTCCGTAACGCTGGGCCAGAGCAGCTTCCCTCGTCACGGCAGGGAGTTTACAGCATCCAGCTGCTTCTTTTAATGAGGATAAATGGGCCTGGGGGCTCGTCTCCATGCTGTGTCCTTCAAGTCACCACAGATGAAACTGAACCACATATCCCACCTGGATTGCCATCCTGGAGTCAGCTGGAATTCTCCGTTGGAAATTTTCACACACAGAAAATTCCATTTTGTAATAATTTAGATGCTTCTACGCCAACATTTAAGAGGGGCCAGAAAAATGAAAATGCCAGGGACTTGGCTACCCACCCCTGGCTAAGGCATTGATGAGAGAAGGTGCTTCCAAGTGCTGTCCTGAGAAGCTGAATAACACCATTTGGTTCCCCCAGAGGCATCTTAAGACCGTGCTACCTCTCTCACTGCTTTTATTTCTGACCCTTAAACAGGGACAGGATTTTATTATTTTTCCCCAGTCCTCAAGGTTGCAACAGGATAAGAGCCCAGCACCCTGCCAGCTCTAACTGTTCCTTTTGTTCCCAGGTTAGTGCTACCTGGCGGGATGCCGCTGACAGCAACACAATTGCTGCTGTCTCTCTTGCTTTCAGCACTGGTAGTTCCAGAAAAGATGTCCTAATTTCAGAGGAGGAAATGTGCCTCACTCTTCAAGTTAATACAGCAGGCTCCATCTGTGGCACTTCTTATGGTATTTGGGAAAGGCTCTGTTCTCAAAAGGAGAATTAAGCCCCATATACCATGGCATGAACCGAGGGTATAGATTTTAAAGTAAAATATTTGCTTGGGTGCTGGCATTCCTCTCAAGAGCCCTGTTTGCTAAAGAACGCACAGACCTCTATCATATGACAGCTCATTCCTGGCAAGCACTTCTTGGCCCTCGGCTCAGCTTTAGCTTAACTTACTAAGTCAGCCTCCTGAATACATCTGTTATCTCCTGCACAAGGCAGGTCAAGGTCCCGCGCTGTTCTCCGGGCTTCTCACGCAACAAAAGGAGGAGCAGAAACAACTTGTTCAAATCAACAGTTCTCCCTCACAAAAATTCGGGAATGAAGCTTGTCTGGATCAAACGCAGTTGTGAAGCGTTGAACCTACAAGCTGGGCCTTTCCTTCCCCTCCCACCTCGTCTGAGCATCACCAGAGAGCCCGGGCTAAAGCAGAAGGTGTTAGCTGAGACCTCTTCATGCAGCTGGAGCACTATGGTAGGCTCTTGTAGCAATTCCAAGGACCAGCCACCCGGGAGAGGACCTGAGAGCTGTTGTGAGTCAGTTGCCAGCAGCAGCCAGAAACCCTTGAACAAGGCAAAGCTGCCTGGCCCCCAGGTGAAGAGCAGCTACGGCAGTGTGTCATCTGCAGAGCAAGGGCAGCAACATGCTCACTTTGTCTGCTGGTGGCAACACGTGAACAGGGAAAAGAGGTGACGAGATCAGGCAGTAAGGGTTAACTAGAACCTTTGGCCATCACTCAGTGCAAAAACCCAAAAGTCACATCTTGATCCTTTTTTGCTATTATTTTTTTACACAGACGGAAGAAACCTGCTTCAGTGAGCAAGAAGGAGGTGTTAGGACAGAGTAACATTCCACAGATCCTAAAGAGGAAGGTCTACCTTAGCAAGACAGCAGCACCATCACAGCACGTTAGTTCAGAGAGCAGCGTGGGTAAGAAGCAGCAAGCAAAATCCACGACTGGGGAAAGGGAGAGAAAGGGCATCCCGTGGTTTGAAATAGGAACACAGTCTGCTCCCGAGGTGACAGCAGTCAGCACATCTTTAGAAGAAGAGACTTGAGGAGCAGGAGGGTGCACTGGCCCACTGCATGCCACAAACGTGTTTGTTACTGGATGAGAGTTTGGGCCATACTGAGCAGAACTCAGGTCCTCTGGTGAACTCATGGATGAGCCAGCCCGGTGGCCACGCTGCCCAGCACCTCTGTGAGAGCCTCATGGCTGTGAAGTGCTGCAAAAACAGCAGAGAGGAGAGCAGGGCTCTTGTCTTCCTCAGCACTCGCTGCACCAGCACAGGAAGAGACACGCTGACCAGCCAGGCTATGGCCCTCTCAGCTTGGTGGGGTTTATGTAAATAAAAAACAACCAAAAAAAGAAAACGAAAAATCTGATTGCCTTGGGTTTGAGGAAGGGCGTGGACAGAGAGGTCACCTGAAAAGTACTTCCGCTGAAAGCATGGGATTTCTTTTCTTCTTTGTCTTTTGCACTGTAATACCCAGCTGTCCTCAAGCAAACAGTCAGCATAGAACTCCCCCATCCTGCAATTTTATTTTGCCCGTCATCATTTACTGTCAGGCAAGGTTGAAATGACAGGATTTCCTCCTGCAGGGGACAACCTCAGCCCCCACCACTCAAAGCAGAGGACAGCAGAAGCTGTGCAGTTGTGAGCGACCCCACATTCCTCATGTTCAAGGCACTACACTGGGGACATACTGGTCTTTCCAGTTACTTACAGTGCTGTATGCAAGGCAGACCTCCTTCAAAGGACCAGGGGCTGCTCACAGCCATGGGCAGCAGGCTGGGCTGATGCTCATCCATGGTTTCACATGCAGTGCCCAGTCCCATGTTCCTAAAGATACTGCTGACAGCCCCACTGGGATGGCTTTGCCTAACTCATACTCCAAAACCCATAAATAACAGGAGTTTCCTTACCTTTGGGTGTCAGTAATGCACCACCAGGCCCAGGCCCAGCCTCCGTATACGTACTGCTTTACATCAGAGCCACAGCAGCCACCTGCAGCACAGCACAAAGCACAGAGATGTAGGGATTAAAGGGGAAAAATCCTGCCAGGAAAAAGTAAGGAAAAAACCTGCACCCAGACTGAGTCGCGAGCAGAACAACTTCCCAAGAGGCTGCCCAACCTCTAGGTGCTGAGGAAAGGGCACCTTGGGGGAGGTCAGCTATTCCCCAAGTCCCTCGGAGCAGGGGTAGCACCTCAGCTCAGCTGTGTTACAGCAACGGGTGCTACCAAGCCAAGCTCTGTAACATGACCCAGAAGAATCCAAGCATTCTTACAGTGTCTGATAAACAATGAACACAGAAAAGGCTTTCCAAGATCCACAGAGGCCCTGGAACACCCTTCGGACGGTCATAACGCAGCTGGCCACCGGGGAACCCAAAGCTCTCCTCGCCTCCAGGGGCTTCACATAGCAATTTTCCAAAGGCAATTCTTTTTTAGAAATGTCTTATAAAATTGGAAAATAGTATTAGTAGTAATTCGGTGCGATGAACAGTAACACACAGAAAGCGACTGTATTTCAAACCAGGATTTTATTTTAGTTTTGTTAAGCAGTTTAAGCCCTTTCAGGAGTACGTACATGCTTCAGTACCTTTAACCACGAAGCAGCAGCTTTGTCATGGAAAGCCATGTAAGAAATCCATCTTCTTTCCCTCACCCACACTGCAAACCACCTTTAAGCCCACCAAAAAGCTGGCAGGTCAGTGCTGAAGGAGGGCAGAACCCTTGAGCTCCTAAAAACATCTCCTAGTTCTGGCTTGTACAATTACTACAGTGTCTGAGGCTTTGATGGTCCATCACAGAGTTGGCTGCGCCCAGAGTTTGGGCAGCCTCTAGAACTCCTCCGACACATTTCAGATTTGACCCGTGAAGCCAGAAGATGCTGCCCGGATTTTCACATCTTCAATTCAAGGAATAAGGTCTCTGCTACCTTCCAAGGGAGCACCCTGCCAGCGACCAGCCCTAGGTTTCATGCCTGGCAAGGGAGGAGCTCTGCAGCTCCCCAGCTCGGACCAGAGCTGCGAGCTGCCATCTCTCAGCAGATCAAGCCATCGGTCCCTCCCTAGCCTGTTATCCATAATCACACTTATTACAGCAACGCCCGAGGGCCCCAGCAAGACAAGTGCTGTACCAACAGAACAACAGACAGTTTCAGCCCTGCGGGACGTATCTACGCAGGCAAGAGAGAGCCGGCGCAGAGGAAGGGCAGGCACTGAGGGAAAACAGCACGGCTGCAGCGCTGCGGGAAGGGAAAGGGAGAACGATGAAGCCAGCAGATGGAATCCACAGAAGACAGCTCTTGAAAGAGAGATGATGTTTATTAAGTTCGTTGCAAAAGGTCAAAAAGATGAAGCAAAGGCAGCACACGTCCAGGCCAACATGCTGGCAGGAGAGGACTCTCTCCTCCCCATCCCCACCCTCCTCCTTCTCCCCATCCTCAAGTATTTAGCCACCTTCTGGTATTAGCTAAAGGTATCACTCCAACAGCTTCCACTAAACCAGCAGATCAGCCCCATCTACAATTCTTCACCCTCTGATTTCAGTAGGAAGTAAACACAAATGGGAAACAGATGTACACACTTTTTCAGGTCTCTTGTGCTCCACAGCCTAGAGGAATATTCTCCTCTCACCTCTGAGACAGCCTTTGAATAGCTTCTCCCTGGAGTTGGAAGCCTCTTTCGGCGAGCCAAGGAGTTACAGAAGCTGATGATACAATATCCTGCAGAATATTAACCACAATGCCTTTTAACATTTCTTGGAGGCCATGAGCCTGGTTAGCTCAGCCTTTTAGCCAGGCCCTTATTTTCCAAGAACAGGAAGGGAGGTGTTCCTGGCAGTGGGGAAAAGCAGCTCCACACGGAAAGGTATTTTATTTCATAGGGTCTATGTGGTCTTTACAGAACCTCTGGTAATTGTTTTATAATAATGTTCTGAGAAAACTCTGCACCCACCATTGTTACAAGCATGTCCCTCTCCACATAGATGTTTCTTCTATTCCGCAGGAAATGCGAGGAAATACTTTATTTAGCAACACACCCAAAGCAAGCTACACGTTTGCTTCCCAGCGCTACACAGCATTGCTGCACAGCACAGTTTACTAAGCTAGATTACACGTCAAAAAGTGTTCAAGGCATAAGGAAAAAAAAAAAAAAAAACAAAAACAAAAAACCAACAAACCAGGGAAAACCAACACATCAAACAGGAGCCGGATGCCGGCTGGTTGCTTTCATGCGAGCCGGACGTCTGAGCGCAGCAGAGCTCCGTCCTGGTAACGCAAGTCAGATGAGCCGAACGCTCATTTTCCATTGCAGTCCCGCGGCCTCTTTCCCAAGTCTCGGAGAGCAAGTGAAAAAGGAACCAACAAAGCGAAATCTTTGCAAGGCTGAAGGAATAAATCCTCTTGCACAATGAGATCTGGCAAGGGAAATTGCCTTTCCCGAGCTATAATACGCCCACTGTTCTAGCAGCCCAGGTCTCACAGCCACTTGGCCACCGCTCCCACAAACATCCACGGTGCCTCTTCCGGGGCAGTGTACGGCGGCCAGGCGCCCTACAAACGGAGGATTCATAGCAGGGAAGCTGCCATCCAGCTTGGCCTCTGCCCAAAAGAAGGGGTCCCGTGTTCAAGTCAAGAATTCCCAGAGCCAGTAGAAAGCACGTTGTCTGTTTGTTTTGGGTTTCGTTTATGAAGTAAGATTAATCGCTTGGGAGTCTGTAGATAAATGGAGCTCTCAGCAGACGCAGGAAGCTGCTGCCCTGATGGATGGCATGCAGGAAAAGAAGAGGAGCCCCACCATTTACAGGGACACGGGGCTCAAAACATCAAAGCTGGGACAATTTGAGGTTGCAGACAAGCTCTGTGTTGTTTGCTCTCCCAAGGTAACTCAAGGCAATGAGCTTGTATTCTGGCAGGAAGCGGTGAGGGTTCAGAAATCAGGTTGTGGTAAACAGGTTGATACGATAACTCGATAACTACATTCCTTCTCAGACACTGAACACAAGAACAGAGCAGACGCTGCTGCCTTCACCTGCACAGAGAGAGCTTTCACCCCTCGGGTCAGGGCAATCTGGCCCTGGAGTCTCCTCCCCAAGTTGGGAATAAACAGCTTGGTCCAGCTGGACAGAAGCTGGGTTTGTTCGAGCATCGGCCCTGTACTGGGAAATGTCATGGGGTGGTAGCAAGCGAGTGCAGAAAGACAAGGAAAAAAATTGATAATTGAAAACAGCTACTAACAAAAGACATAATGAAAAGGAGAGAAGGCCGCAGAGGCATACATAAAATCACGTAATAAAAGCAGGGTCTAGACTAAAATCGGTGTCTGGTTCTTAGGCCCTGCTGTGCATATAAATCAGGCTTTGTCCACATGCAGAAATGGCACAAGGTTAACAAAAATTAATTTAAAATGATGCAGGGTTCTGAGTTGAATCCATAAAATCCTTTGACGGTCACTACAGCAGATTACACTGGCTAGCTAGTGTTGGACGTAATCTATACCAAAATGACTTGTTTTAAGCTACGAGTATCAATGCTACAGGGTAAGTTTAAAAACACACATGTAGTTTAGCTCATCTTGTAAACAGAAACCCAGAGAAGACAAACCACAATGAAGTTACACAACAAAACCACAGAGATACTACCCCATGATTCCTCCTGGAAACCAAAAGGAAAGCTCCATGGCTACTCTGTCCACCTTCTGCTAGGCTTTCTGAAGAGTAATTTGCAAGTCTTGGAGATTTAATAAGCACCTGACAAGGGAAATCTTGAGCCCTACCACCTGCAAAAAAGCTGAAGAACCACCTCCTGAGAAGGAGACACCACAGAGGAGCTGCATAAGTTGCCTTTTGCGCGTGTGGTGAATAGCTGCATTGAGCACCAGCAATATCACACTACAGACCTGAGGCAAGCTGCGATGCTGCACTCTGGATAGCAACCACTGAGCATCACAGGCAGCATGAAACTGACCACGAGGAAAGATTTTTGGCCAGCCAAAATGAAGAACCTAACTTTGCAGGAGCACTCAGTTAAACCTGACAGACGACAATCAATGCCGCTAGTGTTTTTCTGCACGATCTCAGCCCTGGGGAATGATTCTGAACTTTGGCTCCAAAGGCACGAACGCAGACAAGGGCAAAACCTCCCATGAAACCCTGAAACTGCCTACTCCTTCCTGCACGGTCACCACGTCTTTCTGCAGGACACGGCCTGGATCATCTCCTGTTCCATTTTCATGCAATCGGCTGTTCTCACCTAAGTGTAGCTCTCTGCATTTCTCTTTAATTGAGCTGCATCGTATTTCTTTCAGACCATTTGGTCAATCTGTCAAGTTCGTTTTGATTCTAATCCGGCTCTTCAAAGCTCTCAAATCCATTCCCAGCTCGGTACCGTCTGCAAATTCAATAAGCACATTCTCAATTCCATTATCCAAGCCAAAACAAGGAACTTACTTGATAAATTCTTTCAGCTGAACAGTGAGCCACTGTCAAGTTCCCTGGCAATGGTTTTCCAGGCAGTTTCACATTAACTTTATAGCATGTGAGAAACCAGTTCCTCCTCTTACTGTGGACTGTAGGCTTCTTGCAGGAAGGGCTTGCAGAGTGTCAAGAAAACTTTATTTCAGGCTTTCAAAACTTAAAGAAGTACAAAAAAACAGTACAGTTGCACTGGGTCAAAATCATGACCAGTTCCTCCTGCAGGAATAAGGATGGAGTAACAAGAGGATGCAGTAACAGGATGTGAGTTCAGAGCGGCTCCAAAACGGTTAACTGTCCCTGACTGCTGGGGTGCAGCAGGAAATGTTTACATAAAACTGGATTTAACTGCTAGCTCTTTTTTTACTTTGAAAGAGATCAAAGAGCCCGAAGGTGCAATGACTAAAGTCTGAGAAACTGGGCTGGACCATATTTCTCAAGCTGACTTCTGAGAAATGGTAAGAGTGTAACAAGCCTCAGTAAAGGCAAGGTAAGATGTACAGTACCTGCTGCTCATTGCCAAGTGTGCTAACTCACCTGAGAGAGAAGTCACATTAGCTGGCCACAGCTCATACTCAGCAAACACACAGTTATTTTCTTCAAGGTGTTTACAAGCAATGTGTTTGTTTCAGTATTCTCCTGGGAAATACAGCTGGGTTGACCACGCTGCAGTTCCCCTCGCTTTTTTTCCTCCTTTCACGTCCTGAACTTCTGCAGTTCGTTCTGACCCAGAAACATGGTGAGCTGCCCCAACCTTCCCTTCTCATGTATCCCCAGCTGCTCACCTTGAAGCTCCTCTGGCTACTGGACCATTGCTGCACGGTGCCACCCTGCAGCCCTCATCAGCCAGAAGGAAAATGCCCCAACTGCAGAGATCCAGGCAACACTATTTACTTAACTGTAAGATGAACACGGTTATTATAAATCACACCTCCTTATTATAAGACTCTGCAGAAATATTATAGCTTTGTATTTCAAAACTTGCAGATCGATCCTTAGCCACGAAAGCGGCATTCAACAAAACTGCAACCCAAAACCAGCATCATACATCCGAGAAAACCTATTTAGCTGGTGGGAAACTTCGGGTATCACGATGATACTTTGGGTATCGCCCCGAAAAATCGACCAGCTCCAGCTGCGCTTGGAGAGGATGCAGTGATGGATCAGGCACCTGCCAAAGCCTCCTCAGAGCTTGCACCAAACCTCACCGGGAGGATCCCAGCACCCCTACCCTCCAGCACAGTTAGACCCACATTTCAGACAGACCATCATCACCTCTGTAGGGATTTGTGGAACATTTTTATAAAGCCCAGGCTCCGCATTTTCCAGATGGATTGGCTAACCAAGTGCAACTTCTTAGAAGGAAATTGGTGTTACTCAACAGAGGAAGGACGTGGGTGCTGGTGGGAATGCTGACCCGTGCCCGGGAAGCAGCTTCCCAAATAAGGCTACGAAGCTCCTGCACACACAGACGTTCCCAAGGCTTGGCCAGCTGCTCTTTGAGCACTGGAGGAACTCAAGCTTCTCAAAAGAGACTGAAAAGAATGAACGCCACTCCTCAGAAAAAACCCCACATGCCAGGGGAGGCACGTGAACAAACTTCCTTCAAGAGGCACAGGCTAAATTTACAATAAGAAAACTTTCCAATCAGCTTCACCGTTTGGAGGTGCTTTCCCACAAAGTGAATTCTTTCAAATAACAAGTGTATGACAATTCAGGGCTGCGGGCCAAAAGCCTGCTTCTAATACTATTTGCTGTTGGTGTGTTCTTCCTTTCCCCCTCTCTCCCCAAACCCAACCCAATATCACGCAAAGAAATGCTGGCCCCCAAAGTCCTCTGTGCTTTTCCCCAGAGAGACACGGCTCAAGTTCCTGGAACTACAACTGCTCGTAGTTACACGCCTCCTACTAATGCCCTGGCATTCACTCTGCACGTAAGCATGAGGAGCTGCAGCGCTGCCGGGCTCTGCAGAGCTCCCACAACCTCTCAGGCTGCCCCTGAAGCTCAGGGACAGTGCTCTCAGGAGACATCAAGTGTTTGCAGACCACATTGGGCAGTGACAGAGGAAAGCCAGGTCTGGTAGCAGCACCGAACCCAATTCTGACTCGCAGAGCCCCGACTGATTTGTGCTCCCTTCCCAGAACACGGCTGTGCATCAAGGAGTGTCCTCAGCTCGCTGCTCCCGGCTGTGGGAAAGCATAACACTTGGAACAGCAAGCAAATGCCACAAATTCCTGCTGGCTCATCCTGCAAGCCATGTTCTGTAAACTTCAGAGCTGAACAGAGGTGAAAACAAGTTTTTAAGACTCCATGGCGTCCCAGCACACCTGGAGCACAGCTTCCTGATTCCTCCTGCCAGACGTGGCATTTCACCAAGTGGCGCTGATTTTGAAGGGGGCCTGGGGGTTCCGTTTGGAGGGAAGTGCAGCATCAGCTCTAGATCCAAGCTGGGAACTGCAGAGACCTGCAGCAACTGCTCAAAGAAGACCAGGAAATCTGCAAGAAATACTGCTGCTCCAGGCAGCTGGTGGGTGCGGTCTGTAACTCCTTAGAAGCAGCCGCAACAGCGGGCATATTTGTTTCCAAAACTGCTTCTGGCATCTCCTCAGTGATTCCCGTAACAGGTCTGTTATCCGAGAGAGATGAGCTGGTTACAGGCCAGTCAGAAGCAAGTGTCACAGCCTGCTGGAGGCTTTGGCTCCAGAACCATAACAAGGCAGTATGACATGCACAGCGGAGTCGTGATCGTAGCCATCCTTGACGTTCACATTTTCTCCCAGCTG
>JAHREE010150815.1:0-31968 GCA_033628505.1 Tringa tobata | reverse complement strand
CTGGAGCACAAGTCTTGTGAGGGGCAGCTGAGGGAGCTGGGGGGGTTCAGCCTGGAGAAAAGGAGGCTGAGGGGAGACCTCACCAGGGTGGAGGGTGTAGCAAGGGGGGAAAATGGTCTTTTCTTCCAAGGAACAAGCGAGGGGACAAGCAAAAACGGCCTCAAGTTGCACCAGGAGACGTTTAGGATGGATATTAAGAAAAATTTCTTCACCAGAAGGGTTATCAAACATTGGAACGGGCTGCCCAGGGAAGTGGTTGGACCACCACCTGAACCCACCAGGTATTTAGAAGACATGTAGACATGGTGCTGAGATATGTGGTTTAGCAGGGGTTTTGGCAGTGTTAGGTTGACAGTTGGACTCAATGATCTTAAAGATCCCTTCCAACCTGGACATCTCTATGATCCTGGACCACCAGCACCCTCCCACATCCCTCCATCCAGGCTCAGCCCCTTCCCACAGTTCAGGCTCCTCTTCTGCAGGTCAGACACTCTGGGAAAGCCCCAGGTTGTGGTGACAAGAGTTAAGACAGACAGTCAGAAAACAGAATGTGAAGTATTTTTTTTTTATATACAGAATACAGGAAAGTTTCTGTAAAGTCTAAAACGTTACAATTACTATGTACAGTGGAACTAGCTGTTCTGCTGCGGGGAGGTGGCATATAAACAAAAGAGACAGACAGGTTACGACAAACGATCTGCTACAATAGACAATTTGAGGAACGTCATACCACATGTAGCACTGTACACAGCTTTAAAACATTGAAAAATGCCATCACTGATGTATTTACACAGAATCCAACACTTTTCCTTATTTGAAATAAAAATAGGATGGACACCAGGAAAAGAACTCGTTTCTCACTGCCCATAATACACAGTAGCTACTTGTAGTGCAACCATAGCAGGGAGGGATGGGAAAAAATAACTGTGGGAAGAAGAGCGCTTCTTTACATTAAATAAAACAATGATATTGTATAGATTTGCTGTATGAAAACTGTATTTCTCTTTTAATATAAAACTATTGTCACTGGCACAAAATAGAACAAGTTTCTGATTATTTTACAACTGCATGGGAACTATCTGTCAGAGAGAGTCCTCGAGTCAGACAGCGGTCGCCCCTCGCTCTGACACGTCTTGCTCTCACTGCAGTTTTCCTTTTAAAATGAAATGTATAGTACAAATATATGTGCAAATGCCCCTAAAACTTGAGCAAAAAAGAAAAATTAAAAAAAGTTAAACGTTCTTCATTTCATGCAAACGGCGTGTGAACAGTCTCTGGGCCGACATAGAAAATCCCACCTCGGTTTGTACATTTTTGCATTGCAAGAGTCTGAGGGCGTTTTCCTTACTCCAAAGTTCTCTTCCTAAAATTCCTAGGGAACGGAGTTGGACCGCAGCACGGGCACCTGGTGGGGTTTCAGAGAAAGCTTCTCCTCCAAGTCCATTTCTTGTACTAAGGCAGCGTCCCCCTTGGGCTGTTTGGTCGCAAATTCGGTAATGCTGAAAACAAACTGCAGGCAGCCCAGCTTGATGTAACTGCCATGGTGGAGCAGGGCAGTCCCCTCCCAGCCAGCCCCGCTGCCCCCTATTAAGCTGGAGCTGCTGGCTTTGCAGTTACAGGGTTTCCGATGCTGCCCTTGCGCCTGCGAATTCATCACAGCAGCTTCTTCATGCGGCTCCTCTTCCTGTTTTCTGCTTTTATGTCGTTCTGCAAAAGAAAAAAAAAAACAAAAAAACAACACGTGTGATTCAGGCAGGCCAGCGGCAACTTGTTTTCATCAACAGGGGCTACCGCTGAGGTGCCTCAGGGCTAAGATGCTCCAGCCACGAGGCATTTATTTGTCTGCGGCGAGCGGCTGATAAAAGGGAAACAGGAATCTCCCCACAGCCCCGGAGAGGTAGAGGCATTTATTTCCACATCTATTTCTGCAGCCAAAAAGAAAAAGAGGAAGGTGTTCAGGTGGAGAGCAGGAGTAAGCTCTGCGGGGATGGGATGCCTGTAGCTTGTGTAACCCAGGCTGAGGCCCGTGAAGAGGCTCCCCCTTTTTACAAGAGGTACAGAACGCTGCAGAACAAGGGGCACCAGCAAGGAGTTGATTTGCACCCTCTCCTGTCCCCCTCTAACAGCTCCCCGTGGTGGTACGTGGGACTGGCGATGTCTCAACACTCACTTATCACACTCTGCACTTTGGCAACAATACTGCTGGGAGGAGTGGGCGTCATCTTCTCTGAGAAGTCACACGAATACAGAACGTTGTCCACGGTCGTCCCATGCTCACTGTAGTTCAACAGCTCGTAATGTTTCGTATTCTGAAAAGAAGGGAAGAGGAGGGAATTGAGACATCAAGTCATAGAATCATAGAATGATGGAATGGTTAGAGTTGGAAGGGACCTTAAAGATCCACAACTTCCCTGGGCAACCTGTTCCAGTGCCTCAACACCCTCACAGGAAAGAATTTCTTTGTAATATCTAATCTAAATCTCCCCTCTTCCAATTTAAAACCATTAGCCCTTGTGCTGTCACTGCACTTCCTGACAAAGAGTCCCTCTCCAGCTCTCCTGTAGGCTCCTTCAGATATTGGTAGGCTGCTATGAGGTCTCCCTGGAGCCTTCTAAGTCAGAAAGGCTCCTGCTGATACACCCATTTGGAGCACTGAGACACAACACCTCTCTCCCTACTGCTGCTGATGATTAAATAAGAACAGTTTAAAATATCCTCCAGCTTCAGAGACCACCAACCTGAACCTCGTGAGCTCATGCTCACAGAAGAGCCAGCTTTCCAGCAAGAGTTGCTTTCTCAGGAAGAAGGGCCAAAGCAGCTTTGAAGAGAAGTGGGTTTTACCTACTGCACTTGGACCAACAGACCTGGAAACAGGGATTCAAGCTGATTCTCCCGAAGCGAGCGCACCATTTTAACAGGCACAGTAGGATGCAAACCCCTTGGCCTGAGACCTGTGCCTAGCAGGGAACAGATGTGCTTTGGAAAGCAGACGCAAGATGGCAAGAGGGATGGCAGCGTGCTGCAGCAGCCACAAGACAGAGACAGTCTGGGATTTACAGGCCTCTTGCAGACCCTGAAATGCCAGGAGACGATACCGTGACATTACAGCATTACACAAGGAGCATCACGCTTAACTGAGCTTTGCAGAGGATGTTGATAGAGTAGAGGAGATTTCAGGTTAGCTCACAGGAATCATCTGAGGGCTGAAGACCTTGTCTCCCAGGGACTACAGAGCTTTAATCAAGTTATAAAAACTCCCCATGGACAGGGAAGTAAGTTTTCAAGTAACCTGCTAGACTGCAGGGAGTAAGGCCAGGAGAAACAGCAGACAGAGCTAAGGAGGGGGAATTCTCCCTCTAGAGCAACCACAGCCATAGGAGGGCCTTGTGGAGCATGGAAGGAGTTCAGTGCCTAGAGCCTGATTTAGGATTGACCACTGTGAGGAGATGCTTCAACACAGATTTAAGGTCTGGATCCCATTACTGAGTGTGTTCTGTAGCTTGCAGCGCGCTGGAGGAATGGCTGAAGCTGGCTGTGGGTTAATCCTGGATCCTGCTCAGTTGCTGGTTGACAAATGGTGATATAAAGGACTATCTTGCTTCAAAGACTGTTTCCATGCTAGGAGACATCTCCAGCGGTGCTTTTATTAGCAGACCCGCCAGTCTATTTACTTCAAGAACAAACTAATCTCTGGACTGTAGTTAAGAAGCAACTGTAGACCTCTGTTTATGCTGGGAGCTTAACTGAAATTTTAGTTAAATAAATAATTTATACAGAGTACTCCAGATGGGCACCAACACTTTGCATCACCATCACACCTGGAGCAGTTGCCTCGTTTGTTCCAGCTGATGAGCAGTGTAGACATGTAAGGTTTAGCTTTTATTAACAAAGCAGCTCGATGAAAAGGTATTGAACCGTTTCTATGACTTTTTCTTTCCCCAGGCACCAGCAGTGACAGCGCTTACTTGCGGTCAGTCTTTGTTTGTCCCCAGGCAGTTAGCTCAGAGAAATCATGCTGGCAGAGCTCTGTGCTTCAGAAAAAGGGATATGACAGAAAACGCTGACGCAGCCTTCACTGGAGTGAAACCATTCACAGCCCTGGCTCTTACTTTGCACTCCACAAAGGAGCACCACACAAAGACAACCTGCTGCCTGCATCTCCAGCTCCCACTGCCATGCATGCCAAATAATAAAAATTAAAAAAAACCCACACAAACCCAACCCCAAACCACTCAGGCACTCACCTCATCATAGAATATGCAGGCGTGTTTGCCAGACACATAGTTACAGTGACCATAGCTTGTAAGGCACACATCCATATCAGCTCCTGTCAATGGGGGGGGGACAAAACAGGCTCAGTTCATTTCAGGAAAGAAAAAAAAAACAAAGCCCAAAACTGTCAGGCAGCAGAGAACAACAGACAGAATTAAACTTCAATTAGCAAAACAACAGGGGAGCAACTGCCTTTGTCCCAGCTCCCAGGACTGCATGAATAATGCTTCGATAAGCCACCAAAGTTTGGGTGGGGGAAGGGAAGGCCAGCAGCCCTTCGAAGGTTGAAGAGCATTTCACAGTTACTGGGTCTATCCAGAGCACCACAAGAATCTAAGCAGAAGGAAAGGAAACCTGCAAACAAACTGTAAGTCTTCTCTCCGTCAGTCAGGCATTAATCTCCAGGAGAGATTCTGCTAATTTTGACCCCAGCCAGGTCACAAAGGTGCAACCCCACACGGACGGGGAATTTCCACATTTCTCTGAAGCAAAGAATCCCAGTACAAGCAAAGCAAAGAATCCCAGTACAAGCGGCCACAATGGGTCTGTTTTTCTTCAACACCCACTTGGCAAACACTCCGGGAGGGTCAGGGAGAACCACCCTGATTCTGAAAGGTCAGGGCAGGAAAAAAAACTACTCACCTGTCCCAATGTAGAGGGTTCGATAGCACATATTGACTGCACCCCCTAAGCCCATCAGAGGATAGAACACCGCCCGGGCTTGCACTTCCTTTCTTTGCGCTGCAAGATAAAGAGAAATTACTGGAACAATGTTATCAGCTGTGAAGGCTGCTCGACCGCGGGTTCCCAGCGCTACACTCTCCAGAAGGCACAGATCCTAAGGAAGATGCAGTCAGCTTTGGCCTAAACCCCAATTCCTAACCCTCTATGAATGTTTGTGCATTAAACGTGTTTTTGCCAGTCATCAGAGAAAATTGCTCTCTCCAGTACCCCACACAAGCCATGCAACTGGGGGAACGTTAATACTGAGCGTGCACAATGGAGCCACACTGAGGAAAATGTAAGCCCCCTACCACTGGCTTCTTTCTTAATCTCTTCCACTTCGAGCAATCAAAGAGCTGAGTTCTTGCTGTCAAAGTGCCACTTTAAAAAAAAATAATGTGGTGCTGGTGAATGTCACCAACTTAACAGCTGCTATTTCACTTCTAGTGAAGCTGCAGGAAAAACACAGGGGCTGAGCAGACAGGGCTTGTCCAGGGACCAGCCCAGGACGGGCTGATTTACTGGGTGGACTCTGTTACTGGGATTTACTGGGTGGACTCTGTTACCCTCGGGTCAGTCCCTGGCACACTCGACAAGCACTGGTCCGGGGCTGAGCCTCCAGAGCAGCTCCCTGGCAGCCAAGTTCAACTCCCACAGTCTCATGTGCCCCCACAAACTGGATAGAAAACCATCTCCCATGGAGCAGGACCACCAAACTCTGGACCACACAGGCCTAGCCAGGATTTCAGCAGCTGTCTTTTGGAGATAAGCCCCTTTTAAGCAGAGTTTAGGCCCCTCCTGGATACTACAATCTGCATGACAGTTTTACACCAACAGTGTGAAATCAAAGAACAGAACAGGAAGATTACAAGAGATTGTTTGCAGAGTTACCTACGTCAAGAACATTGGCCACACTGAGTGGCATCACTGGACACGCAGCACAATGCAGCTGCAACGTGCAGATTCCCACCTCCGCCCAGCACAAGTCCTTTCAGCTGTCTGGCTCTGCTGGCTCAACAGGGCTCAGTAAAGGTCTTGGATCTAATATTTCCCCAGAAATGCTAAACAGTCAGTCTGATGCATCGTTTCTGCCCAAAAAAGGGTGATGGGTTAAGACAGCATCAATCTGCCGTTTGAAAGGCAGACTCCTGAAGAATTTCCAGAACTCATCTGTTGCAAGCAGCACAGGAACGCAGCTCATATCACAGCCTGGTGCTGTGTCCTACAGCAGGGTTCAAAAGAAGATCAACAAAGCATTTAGAGAATGCTGTGATGCCACAGCAGCAAGTGAGCAGGCAAGAACAGAGTTCCAGAAGAAGGTTACCGACTCCTAGCAGACTTCCAAAGATCTTATCGTGGATATTTACCCCCCAGGCCTAGCAGAGGGGGGAGCAGACAACTGCTCCTGCAACAAGGTTGTCCAGTTAGTGCTTGAAAGCAGATTAAATGGACTGGCTGCACATGGAGGATCACGAAGCCAGGTTCCCCCTGTAGCTCTAGGTGTCAGCGTGCCAATACCAGTGACCATAAATAAAGCCACTGCTGATCTTGTGAATCTGGAGATTTCCAGCAGAAGTGCAAGTTGTTTTCTGTTATTTGCATTTAGTATTTTGGCTCAACAGTGACATTGTTCTGAACAGGCAATGACAACGTCACACAAATTCTGTGCCCTGGTTCCTCCTGTTTGCCTCACAAGCAACTTCTCCAGAAAGAGAGCGCAGGAATTCATGCATTTCTCTTGCCCATCTCAAAGGTGAGGGGAAAAAAAACAAAAGCAGCTGAACCTTCCCATCTCTTGCTAATTCTGAGATGAATAAAACACAACTTCACTAAAGATTTCCAGCAGAAAATCCAGAAGTTATTGAAGGTGTTTTCATTGCCTTAATTTGTAAATAATCAAGTAGAAGGACCAGAAGGAGTTTCTGGCCTGTGGATATCCAGAGCAGGGGATGAGAGGAAAGAAATGTGAAAGGCAGCATCAGACAGATACCAGAAGAAGAGGGAGATCTCCTTCAATGAATAGGCAATGGAGTGCCAAAAAGCTCAACATAAATCAACTATTCTAGGGCTGCTCTTACCTTCAATGTGGTTTCCCACAGGAGATTGCTGATGGGAACTGACACTGCTCACTAGAGACTGAGCTTTGGGAGGAAAGAGCTGATGTATTCTCTGCAAGGCCAGAAACTTGATCAGCTGCTCATCCAGCATATTTATCTCAATCTCTGTTAATAAACAAAAAGCAATTAGTAAGTTATTCATGGAAAGGGTGCAATCTGAGCTGCAGTGGATTTAACCGTCCCACTTTCAAACTTGATATTTGCTTCAACAGCAAAGACTTGACAAATTTTGTAGTATCAAGAATCTTACATATATGTGATCTATTACTTCATGTCATCACCTCCTGTGAAGAGTGTGTGAGGAGAGTGCCAGTGATGGCCAGAGCTACAGCTGAGGCAGCAAGCAGAAGTTTAGAGGAACAAGGACTGATAAAAAAGTTGAAAATCTGTTGCTTTGGATCAGAATAAACAGCTCTGCAGAGGTGGACATCGCACCCCCTTTGGGTAGCAGGTTGGATCCTTCTTGTGAACCTCCATAACCTAGTTAGAAAGTCTAGCCCTGCATTACAAAGGAAAACTGTAACCACCTTTGAAGCTGCTACAGGTTCATTCCTGAGTCACGCGCTTTCATAGCAGGGTCAATTACCCAAGCAGGGCAATTCAGACAATATTATTAACAAGCTTTAAAGCAGATCTGTTGCCGATAGCTTTGAAGTATTTATGTTCATAAAGGCCTACAGAGGTCTGCTTTCTGGCAGCGAGCAGGCTGGCCAACTTCTTCTTCCAAGAGCTTTCTCCACGTCAATGACAGTTAATACAGCAAGCAGAAGAAGCAGAGCCTTTCCTGACAGCAGAGAGGTACAGTCTGGGCAGTCGGGGTTCACCCAAGAAAAGAGGGTCACCCTGGCAATGCCAGAAAGGCTGTTCTTCAGATGTAGAAGTCTCTGGCAACAGCCTTGCTGTGCTAGTGATGGTTGCTGCTCAGCAATCTCTTCCTCCTGAAGTCACTCCACTAAGGTTTGGCATTTCTTGCCAAGTGCAACAAAAGGAAAATAAAAAATGGGCCAGTCTAGGAGAAGACTGACAGAAGCAGAAATAAATCAGAAAATTAACCGACCCATCAGAGCATCACCACTCAGGTGACTGCTCAACTACAAGATCTATTGTTGCTAGACTTTACGCCCGCCAGGACCAGCTCTGGATTGCACTAGCACCACAACATGGCAGGGCTGCATGCTCCTGCATGTGAATTCCACCTGGAAAGCAGCCCGTGCAACACCTTTGTGATCGTTCCCCCAAAAAAAAGCTTCAGGCAGAAACACTTCATCGGCCTCGCTGCCTTGGCAACGCTACAAGTAGGGAAGCATGTGACATATTTAAGGTAATGTATACCCAGCTCCACCCTCACCTGACTGCAACCCTTCTTTATCTCTGGAACTTTTCCTCAAGCAGAGACTGAATGCTCTAGGGAAGCAAAGACAGAGGGCTAGGAGAGAGGGATAATGAACTGAGTACTCACCGCCATCCATAAATGCTTTCAGGGAACTGGTGAGGTCCAACATAGCTGCGGAGTTTGCAGTGAGTGATGAGGGTAGAGTTAAAGCGCTTCCTATGGATAAGGTGCTGGGACTGACCTTACCATCTACAGGGAAAGATGGTGCAGAGAAGATATATGTCACTGTGACGTTCGTGAGCCATGCACCCAGCCCCTCGGTTGCACTTCGCTTCCAAGCTGCTCGGAATGACTAATTTTGCCCATATTCATGCTTTGTAAAAGGCCTGAATGAGAGGCCATTAGCTTTCTTCTCCTCACAGAAGGACTAGTGTGTGTCTCCGACACAGAGCCAATTGCCAGCTTCTCCCTCTCACCTCCAGTTGTGGGAGGAATTCTGGACCCTATACATTTAAGCCCCTAGTCCCTGTTTGAAGCAGCAGCAGTGACAGAGTGTGAGGGATGTCCTACAGAGACTGGAAAGATAAGCACCAGCTCTCCAGGAGCCTGAAGAGCTTACTAAACCTAGAGACATTTGCCAAGTAGCTTGTCTAGGTCTGAACATGCATAAAAACTACAATTGCCACATTTTTATTTCTGCAGTTACCAAGTCTGGGGTGTACTTCACTGTCTAGTAAGGACGTGAAAATCCTAAGCAGATTTTATTATTTACAAAATAAAATCCTACTGCTTTGGCAGTGACCATGCAGCGGAAAGCAGCAATGGCAAATGGCAGGAAACAAAATCCCTTTAATGCATTGTTGATACAAGATCTTCTTGAATTGGTTTGCTTAGAAGTATAACTACTATAAGCCTGAAATTTATGGCAAAAAAAGGTCATGAATGATTTGTATTTCTCTAGTCAGCAACAAAATCTGCACACGATAATTTAAGATTTGCTATAAATAAATATATGCATCATGTTAGATGGAAAAATCTAAATATTTACACCTTTCCCAAGAGACACTGCATCAAAATGATGTTTTAATCTGCATTTTGTAGAAAGCAAGCTTTGCACCAAAAGCAATTACTTAACATCTTAAATAACTGCAAAATTATGTAGGGTTTGCAGAGCTCTTCAAACCACAAGCAAAACGTTTTCTATAGTATGGTCTCATTTCCTCTACCAAAGCTTCTCTCACCCTTGCATTTCTAAGCAGGGCACAGTCAAACCAGCAGCCTCAGAGTAACCAAGTTTGTTCAGCAACAAGCAAGGAGGCCAAGTGCTCCGGACACTGCTTCCAAACACGAGGTAAAGCTCAGAAGATACTCATTAAGGATTTTTTTTAAAAGAGAATAATAAAAAAGTATTGCTTCTGTTGCTTGCAATCACCAGATCTCAGCCACTCCGCGCAAGCCTGCCGCTGAGCAGCTAGGGACTGCAGGAGAAGTCACAGCTCTGCCCCGTGCTTTTCAGCCACCGCTTAAACCCAACCTGCACAGAGGGTTTTTAACTAGTTTGAGCGTTGAGCTGGCGTGGGGAAGGGGAAGAGAAGGAGAATGATTTAAGCGAAAGCTTACTCCAGCAAAATTTGAGTTATGGGCATTTAAGTCTGCCTTTCAGCTATCAACATCTTTGATTTGATGTTTTTACACTGAAGAATGGGCAAATGTACTTTAATAGAAAGTTTTTTGGGTACAACTGAGGACAGAGACGGTACATCCAATCCCAAACCCTCTATTATCCGACTGGCAGACACTAAAGAGACTGGCAGACTGCAGCTTCCCAACTCTGCACCTCTCCAACATCAAGGCTGCGCAGCTGAAGACTTCTAATTTAAAACTACTGCTGCTTTCCAGAATTAACTGATCTACGATCCCCCTCTCAGGTATATGCAACCAGCAAAAACATCCCGTGGCTCCCATGAAGGAACCTAAGACAGAGAAGACATGAGAAACTTCTCCCAGCTCTCCACAGAAAACCCAAGTCCCAGTTAAATGAGATCGTACCGCCGCAGCCCCGAGGTTCAGGGTGACATTTAGACTGAACACTCTCTAAGCCCCGGGGCCAAGATCAGCCATTTGGCACGTACCTGAAGGTGGTGCTGGTGAACAGAATCTGTTGGTGGACCCAACAGCAGAGATCCCATCTCCTGCAGCCTGTGGAGGGGTGAGAGCCCTCGTGGCCGTCAGGGGGGAGCCCATCGATCGCAGGTCTGCCGTCAGCGGCGGTCCTATCTGTGTCTGCACATTCTTTCTTTGCAAAGTGCTGGTGGTCTCCAGGCTGGCACAGGAGCTCGATATGGACGTAGGCATACTTGTGACCGGCGCAGAACCCCTTTGTGCACAAGAAACGGGTCCTGCTACGTTCTCCGTTTTGACAATGGTTCCAATGGTGTGATTCAGAAGTCCACAAGTCGCCGGGGGCGTGAGGGGCCGAGGCCACGTTTGCCGATGAGACAAAACAGGTATTGTGTTACCAGATGCCATTAGCCTCTGGGAGTCAGTCAACTGTGCTGAAGATTCGGATGAAACGCCATAGAAATGAGGACCATTTACTTTAATGTCAGAGGCTGTCGGCCCATTCGAAGTCCCGCAAGAAGACACCTTCTTGGATTTATCTATACAAGAGCTGCAGTTGACATCTTCCTGTGACAACGTCTGCTGGGATTGCGAGGAGCTCAAGGAATTCTGGGTGGTGATCCCTGAGGTGCAGGATGACATGGAATAGAGGGAAGGTGTGGGTGCCTTGTCAGCTGCCTGGTAAGGGTTGGCGAGTGAGCCGTCTGCCACAATAACAGGCTTAATATCAGCCTTCTCTGTTTGTTCAGAGTCCCAAAGCGAAGTCATCTGCTTAGCAGATAAATGTTTCAATATGCTGCACTGGAGCGCAACAACACTACAGAGCCACTGGGAGGAAGAAAAAGGTGCAGGTTAGCTCCGCAGGCAGACAGCGCTCCAAACCTCAACAGCTCCTCCATCCTTCACCCAGCTGGAAGAAAGGCAGCTGCCTCCCTGTGCTGCTGACCGCCCGGCTGCAGCCCGAAACTACAGCATCTGCTCTGACACTCAGCTAGAATCAGGAGAAAACTTTGTCCAAAGGTACAAAAGCGCAAGCAAAACGAGGTACCGTTTAGCTCCGTGCCCCAGGAGCTGAGATTAAAGGAGGGAGAAGGCAGCAGATGCACTTCCTCACCCCCAAATTTTTCCTTCTCTTCACCTCTTGAGTGTTGCAACTCTCCAGCTAGTTACAAAGACATCTTTCACCAATATGGGCTTCTCTCCAAACACAATCCTCCAGCTTATTCTGCAGCACGCTGGAAAGACATGCTGATCTACCTCAAGCTATAGGGAGTCACCTGCCGAAGCTGGGGTGGAGCACCTTTTCTTTTACACAAGGAAGAGGATGACCAAAAGATTTATTTGAAGTTTTAAGCCCCGTGGTGCACGTGCACCTGCCACACGGAAGAACCCCACCTGAGCTAAGAGAAGGACTGGGCTACACTACTGGCTGCAACGCAACGTGCCTTTGCGTTGTGGAATCTGGCAAGAAGTTTCATAAGAGATTTAAACACTTATTTGACCTTGATTTAAAAGTCCAATTGGAAAAGTCCAAGCAGGCCAGAAATGTGACGTTAACGCACAAATAAACGTGTCACAGAGCAGTCTTACGTAATCAAAGTGGAAAGTATTTTCCCTCAACCAGGAAATAAAAATGACATCTAGACAGAAAGCCCTCGATGCCACTCTTAAGGCCAGAAGACTATTTCACTACTTCCCTGAAGAATTTTACATTTCACCTGGAAAGCCAAAATGAAGTTTTAATGGGCAACGGTGTCAAAGACAAGACAAGCTATCACCTTCAGACATGATTTTGAGACTGGTTTCCTAGACAACTGCTCTGATCATGACTGAAATGGAAGAGGATCTTTGTACCAAAGCAACTACAGACACAGAGTCCAAGCATTTGACTTCATTTACCTCCTGTTGTTCTGTCTGGCTGGCTAAGTGCTCAGTGTTCAAAAGGTGCTTCTGCAAGGGTTCCTCAGGGATCCCGTTACAGATCAGCTCGCCATCTCTAATTGCCGCAGGCGCGAGTAACGGGGGTGGAAGCCGGTATTGGGACTTTATAGCATCAGGAACCTACATTGTAGAGAAAAAAAAAAAAAATCACACATGAGAAAAATTACTCAAGAATGACTAGTTAAACAAAGTGCCCAACCAGCACTACACTTCGTGTTTGCTGCTTTCTGACCCAAAGGAACCCTGCAGACAATACATTAGAAGTTTCAAGGACTGAGTATTTTAAATGGATGCAGCTAGGCTGAAATTAATAGGTTTTATTCCCTTAGGTCAGGCATGACTTCAGCACAATGTGGTGGCTACAGCAAAAAAGAAGTCATGGAAAAAAGGCCAAGTAAGAAGGGAAACCTGTATGGTATTTTTCAGGCATTCTGGCAGTAAATATTCTTTGGGGTTTAACACAGAACATGCAGCTGCCCCAGTTCTGACTCTAGGGCCACCTTCAGGAGGTTTTGTGTTGTACTTTCCATGCTCATGCTAGATTTAAAGGCTTGTAATACTTGAGCCATATGGTTGGCAGAAAAAGAGCTTCTTAAATCCTACATGTAGTGAAAAGTAACTGATTCCCAGACCTCTCACCGACACATTCATGCAGACCCCACCCTCTTCCTCCTGCCCCAAGAGGCTGTGCCTCCAAGGCGTGCTGGTTTCCCTTCCAAACTGGAATACGTACGCGGGGAGTTTCACTGACACCTACTTGTTTAAACATACCTTCAAACCTTTTCTTTTTACTGATTGAAGAACTCTGCGATTCGGAGGATGTTTCTTATGGATTCGGTTTAAGAAATCCACTTTGACAACATGCTGAGATATGGTGTCCTGGAACCGGTCAAATACTCGGCACCGATTACTCAGGGTCAAGTTCTTCTGGTTCAGCTGGGTGATCAGATAATGCCACAGGAGTTAGGGATCTGCAGGTCACTCTAATGTACCCTAAGACTTTCATAAGGCCTCGTAGCACTGGCAGTACAGCATCAGCTCAGCTTTAGACTATTTGTTTCCTGCAGCACTAACCATTTCTGTTAAAGGGCACATGGCTGGAGATGAATACAAAAGCATTTAGAGGCCTACTAAGCAGCACCAATGCTCTCAGAAGCAGTTTGTCTGGGCACAAGCCCTTTGTTTCAGCCCCCTGTTTCCTGAGTATTTAAGTCTCAAGTACACTGCTTTTCCACAAGTGAAAACTCCCTCTTGGAATGAAAGTTTTTTGGGTTAAGCATGCAAAGAATTACTTCCCCTATTTGTAGCACTGTGCTGCTTTGTATCACAGTTCTGGAAGCTCATCTAGATCTTAAAGGAGTCCAGTCTGAAAACTAGACAAGCTGTCAGTGAGCCACAATCTGAGCTGTCAGCTTCAGTTACAGGCAGAAGTTCCCCCATCTTTATATTTTATTGCAGATAGAAGCATCATATTCCTTTGGAGAGCGCGTTGCTTGCAGCAGGAGCTTTACAAGCGTTACAGGGAGCAATAAGAGCTCAGAAGCTGTTTTACATTTGTTGTACTTTGTCCTTTAATGGACCTGCCAGGTTCCACTCCAGCATCCGGTTACCATACTGCAATCATAGTCCTGCTTACCACCACGTGCTCTATGTGATTTGGGCACATCCATCTACCCAGAGGCATGGCAGTAAGCGGTGGCTCCAGACAATCCATGTGGAACAGGAGCGGGCAATAATCACACTGGATTAGAGGTGCCACTCTGCAACTCCTGCCAAGAGAGAGCCACATCTTATTTCCCAGACAGAATACAGGGTACAAACTGAACACGTGGGAAAGCTCGGCTAAACACTGCAGCTTATCTTTCCCCACCAATTCCCTTACGCTACGTTACTCGCATCTAAAATTAGGCTTCAGATTTGTAACTTGATCAATATGGACCTTCCTCAAGACCCACCCGAGGCAAAAGGACTCGCCCATGCACATGAGGGTTTCTCGGTGCAAAAGAGGTCCTGTGGCAGGAAGGGATGCTGTTGCTGGAAAGCTGTAATCACCTGTCAGATTCTTATGAGCAACTTTTCAAGTTGACCTTGCGCATTAGTTCCGAGTGGCTTCATTTACAGCAAAATTCAGAAATCAAAAGGAAATATCAGATTTAGATTATTACAATTTTTCTCAGATGATTCTTGTGCGAAGTTGGGACATTTACTTCAACAAGATGTTCTCAGAACAGGTCTCAAACTCCAGAAAGCCACTACATCCAATTCCTCAGACTTAAAAGAAGTCTTCACTCTAGGACAAAGTTATCAGCTGTTCTCCACAAAGCCCACCTGAGTCTCCAGCCCAATTCCAGAAACTCACTCTGACTGGGCTCCTGAAATAGAAGTTTTTTTTTTGTTTTCACTGACGTTTTGAATTGGGATTTATCTGTGCACTTTTTATTCAGTTATAAAAAACAGCAGTATTTTGTAGTAGTTTCCAGATTCACTATTTCAACACAATATTCCTATTTGTCTTGGGCTTATAGCTCCCTGTAGATTTACATTTCCTAAAGGTCACCTCCTCACATACTTCCTTCATGAACCATAAGCAAAGGACCATCTCCGTTTTCTATACCACCATCACTTTAGAATTTTTCTTAGAAAAATTCTGAAGACAAGATGGCTCGCTCTCTTCAGGCTAAATTTTAAAACCCTTTACAGTCACGCAGGGCTGCAGAAGCCACACCTACACTTGCCATGGTTAAACACCTGTTATTTAGCAAAGATGATTATTCACCCATTTATTTAGAGGATTGTAAGCAAGTAATGAAGGAGAATCGAAAAGGGAACAGGTCATCTACTTTTTTCAGCAAGAACTTTGCTCCTGTGAAGGGTGCAGCAACACCAAACAGCTTCCCTGGAAGTGTCAAGTACCTGTTGCATGTGAAGCAGACTTTCACCGGCAAGGGAACCAAACCATTGTGGTCTAACTCGTGTTGTGCTTTCTTGACATTCTTTCCTGTGGTTTCTTCTTTTCTCCTCCTCTTACTAGTACCTGAAAGTAAATTTTAAAAGGCTCTGGGTTACCCACACAGGACAGATTTGCTTTCTGGTAGATACACATAATCATCTCAGGCAGAGGGAAACAGAAAAGGCAAAAAGAGCTGCTTAAGGAACCCTTATCAACCACTAAATCTAGCCTTAAGTGACACAGACTGTCCTTTAAAGGCAGGCATCTTTTATACTGAATCATTTCGGTGACATCATATATATGAAGTCATTGCTTTGTTACTAGATTATTATACCGTAAATCAAAATCAAGTATTTTGACAATTGGAATTTTCTTTCTCCAGATTGATGATCTAGACTAAGGTGACAACAGCAAGCCTTCATCACAGGTGCTGATGGAGGTGTAGTGTGCAGCAGCACTGTCCCCACAACTCGCATCTGAAAGGCCACCTGCTGTTGGACACCTGGAGACAGACCAGGGGTACTTCTGCACCCTCTGCTTTCATCAGTGAGCATCACTGGAGCCACAACTACCAAGGAGTCAAGAGGCAAGATGGCAGCAGGACACAACTGTGGACATCTTCACCAACACTAGCCAAACCATTGCTCACCTGGAAGTGCTGTGGTGCAGGTCAGTTCATTCGGCAACTGGAACTGCGTTGGGTTCCTTTCCATGGCAGCAGCAATAAGAAGCTCAAAGGGTCGCTTCAGCTGGGGCTGCCCACAGTCCATTTCTGCAATGGCAGAGTCATCATCCACGTCAATTATGTCCTCATCGACATCATTCTGTTCTGAGTTGGGGGTCTCCGTGCTGGCATTGGATGTGGGAGTGCCAGGCCGGCTTGCTCTCCTTTCCAAGATCCTGGCATGCGCATTAGCCCTGATGCTGCTGCTAGACCTGTCCAACAGGTCTGCGTCACTGGTGGGGGAGGTGGTCCTTTTCCCAGATTTGTCCACCAATCCATTTACCTGCCCCAGCTCTTTCTTCTGTTCTCGCTTCTGCACGACATGAATAGGCAGGCTTATCATGGAGGCCACAAACAAAGCACATGAACCTTGACAAATATGCAATCGAAGACAAACAGCATCTGAAAAGGCTTGAGCCACTTCCTACCGCTTCCCCCGTGAAGTCATTAAAGCCTTGACTTAGCAAAAACAATTTGATTGCAGCTAAACAGATGACAAAACAGCTGAAGGGAACCAAGCACAAGGCAGAAAATTAGCACATCTCTCTCTCTCTCCTTTTGGGATAGCCATATTTGAGGGCAGATCAGGACAGTATTTCACAGCATCTAGTCCTAAATACGTGACAAATCAGACAACTCTGTTTACTTTACTAGCCAACACTGCGAAACTCCACGTTCCTTGTCGAGGCAGTCTATTAACCCTGGCAGTGCATCCGAACCCACCACGGAAGGAGAAGGTCAGCTCGAGAACATAAGCACGATACACAAACGACACTCTGCTATCTGTTGGTGACGGGCATCTCGAACAAGGTGGGCAGGGAGAATTGCAGCAGAGGGAAACAATACATTCCAATCGCTGCAAGATCCATTTTGCAAGAGGAGGGGACGCTGCACGGCCCGGAATAGGCAACTGTGCACTGCTCCAGTGCCTGACAGCACCACCTGTACGGATGAAACAATCTACTCCATCACTAAAGTGGTCTGCAAAAGGAGCAAAGTGTTATCGGGCAACTTTTGATAAAGAAAAATTAGGGATTTTTTTCTTTTATCTCTTTTTTTTTGGTGTTTATTATTATTTTTTAATTTTGAGACCTTAATTTTTTACTGTTTGGCAGATGGCTGAGCAGTACCCTGGAAACATAAGAAGGCAATCGCTTCAGGAGCAAAAGGCCGGGTACACAGTTTTCTTCCAATCTGCTTTGGGTGCCACTTCAAGGGAACAGTTGCTAGATAGCTTGGTGCAGTTTCTAAACCCTCTGCTACTCAGTCTTACGTAGTCATAGCAATAAGATGTTTACATTGTGCAAGACAGCTTCCTGGAGAAAAAGCATCAAGGGGGAAAAAAAAAAAGAAAAAAAAAAAAAGGCCAAGCCACAATCTTGCCCAACCATCTCCTCCCCATCCTGTTCAACAGCCCAGGAAATCATAACTCACTGTGATTTCACCCTCTGCTGATGTGCAACTGCTGTGAAGTCACACTTCTGAAAAACACACGCTAACCAAAATCACAACCCCGATGCCAAAGCTGCATTAACACGACTCCTGTTTCGCCTGTAGACAGTTCATCTCCTCGAGCACAGGTACCATTCCCCTCTGTGCCTCAGCTCTCCCTTCCAGAGGTGGGGGGAAGGAAAACATTCTTGCCAAGCTGTGCCTTTTAAACCGTATCTGGCACTTCAGTTCTGTGGTTCCTACTAGAGAGGTTAAAAATACCAGGAGGGTCTCATCAAGACCCCTTAGTTTTCTTTAAGCCTGTTCCTAACAAAGCCCTTCACGACTGTGAGCAAGTCTGGTGGCGCACACACACACACATTAAGGGGAGAGGAAGGTTTCATGTAAATGGACAGCTGGAAGGGCAGGGGATGATGACTGTTATGAGGCTTTACCTTGCGGCGAACAGTGCAGCGGTGACACATCCACTCCCCCGGAGGCAGCATTTCCTCGCTGAGCGGAGGGTTGCTACAAGAGAAACACAAGGCAATGCTTTACTGTTATTTCTGGAACGCCTCCTCTCACGTACACGCAGCCGGAGTCAGGGCAGTTCCACAGGTTCCGCTCCCAGGCACTTCCTCCTTTTCTTTACGGCGATGCTCCCCCGTTTTGCTCCCCCATACATCCACTTCGCCAGACACCTCTAAGAAGTTAAGTTGTCCGTGACACACACCTCATCTCCACCATGCAGCCCGCTCCATGGTTTCAGAAGACACAATTGAATAGCGAAGATAAATGGAGGATTCAGTGGTGTGCAACACACACACCTCCCCCTCTATACCAACGCCTCCTCAAATAACTTGATTACTCCATGTAAAACTACACAGATTCCCGAGCAGCGAGCGCAGCCATGTATCTAGGCATTTCCACCCCTTGAATTTGCAGCTTGAGTCCAACTGAGCAAGGTGCCATGAAGTCTACCCACTGCTTCCCCTGTACTCCATCCCTGGGCACACTTAATGGTGGAAACCACTTTCTATCTTAAGACAACCCAAATACTCTTAAAAGTGTCACCATATACAGCTTGCCTTGGCTATGAAGCACAAGATACATCCTACTCGTGTGGATCTGCACTTACTATAAAAGCTGTATCACATCGAAACGACATTCTCATTTTGATGCTAGAAATAAACCAAAGCAAATTAGACGAAGGAGTAAGGAGGAACTATTTTCAGAAACACTTTTCCTTAGTTAAAGGCAGAGCAGCATATGTTAGACGATACACTTTCCTTACAGATCCTACTACTAGCTCAAGTACTTTCCAACACCTCTTTATCATTAAGATTTGTTATTTCAGCAAACTGCTGACTGTTGCAGGAAAAGTGGACACGCTGTCAGAAAAACAGCCGGTTACCATGCAGAGTGGCTTTAAGACATACTTTTAAAAGTTCTGTCTACTGATGATAGAGGCAGCTGCAGAGCAAGTCTGCTCTCTTGTGCCGAATACTCAGCAGACAGATGTGCTATGGCAGGACCTGGAAGTTTCCCACTGACTGGTGATCCAGCTGGGACAGACTGGGTTACGAGGTGATCAAGCAGAACTGTGGCCACACTGGCAAGGAGCTTACAAGACCGGACTGAGAAGCCACACAAGCCTGGGCAGCCAGATGGCAGTTCACTTCAGGAGTCTCTACACTATTTATTGCACCTACAGACAAATATCAAAGCAAATCCAAGTTAAGCTTTAAGAAGTCTCCAGCACTGACAAGCCAGAGAGGACAAGATGCATAATATTTGCTGGCCGCTAAGGGCTGTGCTTTGCAGCAGAAAGGGAGGAGGCTGTCTTCCTCCAAAAATCTTGCTCCTAGCACAGGGAAATGGCACAGGATCCCAGCCCAGGCTCCCAAGCTTGAGCTGTAAAAACAAACACGCTTCCTTTGTTTAAACAGAGTCCCGGCGAGCCTTGCCCCGCGCGCGCCAGCAGAAAGCCTCCGCAGGTACCGCAGCCAGCCAGGGTCACACTCGGGCTTGCAACACTGTGCCTGGAAGAGTGAAGGAAGAACACAGCAAGAACCAAAGCGGGTAATAACCTCAGCATTTCTGGTGTCAGGCTCCGGGGAATTGAGTAGAGCCAACACATCTGGCAGCCATTTTGAGGAGGAGTGCAGGGTTTCAGAGGCCTCCGTGTTCCAGCCGCTCCAGAAAGGCAGCGCTCTGTGCATATATGCACAAACATACCTGCAGCTTATGTTTCTCATTTCCTGGAGGGCTTGGATGAACAAGAGATCAGGCTCTAGACGAGAGCACCAAAGCCTCAACTACTGGCTGCTTTACACGAAGCCTCAAAGGTTTGGCTGAAGCAGTAACTTCCCCCCCTGCCCCAAACGAATCCTTTGCTAACCGAGGTGGGGAAGGGGGGTGGAAGGAGGAGAGTAACAAACGATCCCCGTGTGCTTGCCGCAGCGTAAATCCATTCCGAGTCCTGAGGTGGATCCTGCCATAGCTCAGGTTTTACTCCTGCTGGAAACTGAGCCTTTAGATCTGCAGCTACAGCGAGTAGGGATTCGTCTGGCCCCATTCCCCCCTCCCTTCCCAGCACCCCAGGGGAAAAAAAAAAAAACAAAAAAAAAACAAAAAACCAAAACCACCACAGACTTTGATTTGTTACTAGTGAATTTTAGCCCTCTGAAGCTACCGACGAACGTGCCTGAACTGCTGGAAACACGTCTGCCCCATTCCAACGCACGCGTGGCGAGCCAGGGACCCACGCGCTGCCAGGTGCCTCCGGTCATTTGTTTTAACTGTTACCTCAAACTTACGCATTTTACAATGAAACAATTAATACCAGGGAATAGGAATCTTGAGAGGCGCCTAGAAGAGTTACAACAGGTTTCTTCTTAAGCGTGTACGTTTATTTGTCCTGCTTGTTGTTTGAACTATCTGCTCGACAACCATGAGGTCCTACATACACAGTGCTCTTAAATGACAGCTTAGAGAAGGATTTTAATGAACGCTGCTACCCAAAGGCCTGGGGAAGGAGGGGGAAAAAGATTAGTTTCAGACCAGCAGCAAGCAAGGTTTTAGCTCTCAGACTACCCTCCTGAGTTTTTTTTTTTTGCTCGCTGTCAGGGCCTAACTGCTACAGCAAGTGTATTAAAAGACTGATTCCGCTTCTCCTGGTTAATGAGCTGTTCATCGGGGCAGCTCGCCGCACTAACAAAGACTGATGAATGCTGTTCCCGCACTGCCGGCCCCTCCGCGAGCAGAGAGCATTTCCTGGGTCTTAGCATAAAGCCAGGGAAGCGCTAAAGAATGCCGTTTTAATTGACTAGTTATGACCACATTCTTCAACCTTTTACTGTAAGCATAAGAGAAACTGATTTTTAAATCTGAACAAGACACTTGATCTTCATAACCAAGGTAAGAATTAGCACTTTGGCAGGAGCACCATGGCCGCTTTCTCCCCATCTTTCACGGGTTCATTAGCATGCAGGTCTCCAGCCGTTGGTGTTTGCTGCCAACGGAACCTGGAATTGTACAGCACCAACTTTATCACCAGCTACAACACATCTCCTTGCAACTACACACCAATCAAATCCCTTGTACCGTTCTGTACAATTTCGCAGAACCTTCATTTCAGAAAGTTTCCCCTTTTGTCATCAAAGGGAGATGATGGCCAGCCCTGTTTTACCTGGAAGGTTTGGTGTGACCCGAATCAAATCTGCTCAGCAGAACACACACATTTCTGAATTCAAGGCAAAGACAGCTCCAAAAAAGCGAGTCTGACTTTCAAGATTAGTATCTATACAAACACCTGGAAGACCAATTCTACAAAGCCTCTGAAAATAAAAGGAGATGTTTACCACTGCCTACTCAAAAGACACTACACCAATACAAAGCCATAACACTGGTCTCATGGCTTTTCCTAAAAAAGTTAAGTAGCATCTCCTGAAAATTCATACCAGATTTGTGTTGTCAAGACTTGCTCTTGTAAACTTTTGGACTAGCTCCCGTGGTCAGAAAATTATGCAAAGCCTCCCTTAAATAAAATATAAATGGCTATAATGAAATAAAAAAATCTTCAAGAGTCGTCCATTTGGAGTTTTTATCAAGCAAACAATAGCATGAAGCCACTTAGCTTTTCAATTTCACACCCTGGAGCTCTCATACATCAGATGCCTGTTGTTAGTCTAAATCCCATAATTACTCTTCACTTTGCTGACCTCAATAAATAAGTAAACAAACGCTCAAAGGAATGGCACCTTCTTCAATACAAACTGGACCATAGCTCTCAAAGGAACCAGTTAAAGCAAACCTGATGGTATTTACACACGACATTCCTGGTGGCCATCTTGCATCAAAGGCCCATTGAGACTACTGAGAGCAGGCTCTCGACCCCATCGGCTACAGCCAGACACCAGCCTGGGGCAATGGTGGCAGGACAACAAACAGGTCTCTGGCAAAGCTTTCTTGGACAACTTGTCTTTGATGTCACTTTTTTTTTTCAACAATCAGACTTACAATATTTTTCTCTGTGCAGGGGGAAATAGTAACCCCCCCCAAAAAAACATAGACAAGAACATTTTTCCTTCTCGGAAATCTTCTAATTATCTTACCAAGACTCAATGACAGGGTTTTAATGAAGGATGCTGGTTATGTTTGCCAGTTAAAGGAAGAAGGCGTTCGGCTCTTCTACCGGACTCTATTTATCCCAATGATGGATAGAGCTACAGCTGTTCCACCAGCTTCATAAAGAACAAGGCTCCCTGGCTTCCTATCCAGGGCCTCAATGGCAGCCGTAACGAAAACAAACCGGGAAACCAACCTCACTCTCAGGGCATCACAAGTGCCCCATTGAGAAGCAGGGAAAGTTGCATCATTTACAAACACGGTTCTTTGAAACGCTTTTACTCCGCCCAAGTTACACACTTCTGCTGACAGCTGCTCCAAAAGCCCTGCAGGAGGAGGACACCTGGAACCCAGCACTCGGAGCTTCCACCTTACACAGAACAAAACCACATCAAACCAGCCAGCAGCTGCAGCTTGATTCACGTTCCTCCCCTTCGCAACTCTCTTACCTTCCAACTGCAACTCTTGCACCCACAAAGAGCTTACTGTTTTCTGAAGACAGAAGTCAGACTCCATTACCTTAAAGATGGTTATTACGAATACTCCTCTCAGCTCTCTCCTCTATTCCAGGAGCGTTAGGATCATTCCTCAGCACAAACTACAGGTTCTTCAAACTCCACCTGCTCCTTAATATGGATAAAGTTGGGACGCTCTGAAGTAAAAGAAACAATCTTCCTGACGAAGCCAAAGAGTCCTCAAGCACCAAAGCAGAGACCACCAAACTTCAGATAAGCCAGGCACAACCTGATCACATTAAAACTAACAGACTAACTTTTTGGCCTCAATTAGGGTCACATAATTTACGTTATACCTACATGAAGCCAGTGGTGCAATTTACATTAACTACAGAGTATCAGCTACTATACCTTCATCTGCGATGCAACTTCTCCCGAGGGGGCTTAGTGAAAAAAAGCTCGATAGCAGCCAGCATAACTTTGTCTACATTGAGTGAAAGCCTTGGGCATGTGCATAAAAAGTTCTAAATTAGTAATATCCATCAAGGAAACCTGGACATCACTGGACAGGCCAGTACGTAATTATTTTGGCTCCCACTATGCAAGGAAGGGAACCGAAATGACGGTTTCACAGGTCACCAATTATCCCATCGTCTGGAACACTGCATCTGCTTAGCATGCATCTTTCCACCAGCATGGTCTGAGTTGGAAATAAGGGTTCAGCAACAGACAGAGAACAGAAGAAGGATTAAAACACCATTATATGGCCAGACAGTGAGAAACAAGATGCGTGCAAGGAGAAAAGGAAGGTACCCTAACATAATTTGTCCACATGCCAGTGCAAGAGCAGAGGAAGACTTAAGAGTTTAAGAGTAATATGGCCAGTAATACACTATACTGCAAAATTTCATTCACTGTGTGCTTATTTCTACCTTCTAAAACAGCCAGCGTTCAACACGGCAGGGGCAGAACATTGTTCAAGTCTGTGGAAGCAGAACTACCGTGCTCCTAAGAACCAGGTACCATTTCACAAGCCAAAGCACTAGTGTATTGTGAATGTATTTTGTGAATTTGGAAGCCACTGAAGTTATTTCCTCGTAACCTTCCTCAAACTGCTCCTGCTAGTCTCATCCTGGGAAGAGAGAGCTAAGCACAACCTCCTGGAAGTGTGTGTTATCTCCCTTACCTTGCTTCCCTGCCCACTTCTCACCAGGGCTGCATCCTCCTCCCCGAGCACTCCTGCACGGACAATCCCGACACCCATGGGGAAGCTGAAAAGTCCCCTCCAACGTGATGAAGTAGAACTTTTTTGTCTTAGACCTGACAAGCAGGAGAGTCCAACAAACTGGATAAGCTGCATGTAAACATGTGATCACCTGATGTAATTAGTTACTTCTATTTATAGAAAGAACCTGGCCCACGGAGACCATTCCCTAGACAACCCATTAGTTACTACCCTCATTAACAGCTGACCAAAAAATTAAAGGAAGTATTGTTTGTTAAATACTAAATTTCCACATATATATTAAAAAGTATGCACCTAGATAAATACGCACAAAAGAGTGTATATAATACTACCTGTACCATACTGAGGCTTTTACATTATTTTTTAAAAATTAGTTTGGTTGGTTACGAACTCTGATATTTGGGACATATCTGCTAGGGAAGCATTCAGCTCTGCATTATAAGCAGAAATCATGGAATTCAATAGGAAGACTCCTGCTTCTTTCCCATGCATCACTCATGCCTTTACTGCAGACAATAGTAACAATGGCCTGGATTCAATGTCCAGATTCATCATTAAGTGTTCAGATCTTTATAGCACCATCTTCTTAACAGATTAGAAGTCATCTTCTCAAAGCAGGATGACACACAGGGCAGCATCAGGGAAAAGAAAGAGGGCTGAGGAACAACACAGCTCTAGTGAGAATCACTTCATCCCATTTTGTCTTTAAAGAACAATGAATGAAGAGACATCTCTGGCGGGGAAAAAAAAAATAATCAAAACACAGGTCTGAGAGGTTTCTGAGAAGTGAACACATTCAGCCCTAGCCATACTGAATGTGTTCAAAGGAGATGGGGGTGAAAGGACAGAAGCAATAAGGTGGAAAAAAGGAAATCAGCACATCACAAGAGGATGAAGGATAGACCCATAAAAGCAAAAGCATGAATTTGTCTTCACACAGGCCCCAGTGAAGTATAATTCTGACATCTACATGTGGACTAGGTTTTCCCAAGAACACCGGGGAGGAGAGGGAAAAGAGCAGCAATAGAAATATCCACCAAAACAACCCTTAAAAGCAGGGTATAAATTCTTTTCTGCCTTTTGCGGATCACCTTCATATCCTGCTCCCGTTGCTATTCTAGACGGAGATCACTGGGAAGTTCACATGATGCCTTGCCCAAAGTCAGAGGCTGTACAGGCAGGTGTTTCACACCAATCACTAGCGCTCGCCAGAAATTCAGCATGGGGTTTTCAGCCTGCTAAATTGCATCCTCAGGCCACCGCTTTCCGTGGGGTTCAAAGTCAGTAATCTCCAGCTCCATCTAGTTTGCTTCAAGTGACTCGTGCAGAGCAGACGTCAGCAGAAATAGGTTAGAGTTGGGTTCAGGCGCTAGATTTCCCCCAGCTGGCTGAGATGCTCTTTGCCTTTTGTACTGGAGATCTGACACGCCAACTGGAAGAATGATTTATAGAATTTTTTTCTTTTTTTTTTTCATTTTTGGCTATAGGGAGCGTTTACTCCATACCCTAAAAAGGTATGCAATTGCATTACAACTGGCATCTGGCAACCCCCTTATTAAAGGGAAGGTACAACACTATTTTTACTCGCCTTACAGAGTTACTGGATACTGCAGCATTCCTTCGAGGAAGCTGGGCAGACATCTAGCGAGCGGTGGAGCTGGAGGCAGCCTAAATCGACTACTGTAAAAAGAAAAAGCCAGCTCTGACAATCCAACTGTGTCACAAAACCACAAGTTTAGCCAGTAACCTGACGTGGCAAGATGCTTTTTTGCTTACACTCACTTCTTTCAAATCCAGTGCTTCATACCTCTGCAACAAAGCCATATTATACTCTCAGATATATTAGCATTTTCACAAGTCAAAGCTTACTTCCTGACTGGTTAAAAAAAAAAAACCACACAACAGGTACATCCTTCTCCCATGTGATTTATACTGCACCAGGCAGCACTCCCTAAATATTCAGACTTTATAACACTTGCTTTCAGGAAGATACAACTCTTTCCTACTCTGGAAGAAACTGCTCCCTTTCTTCACAGCAGATTCTTGCTATTTACTACTGACTCAAGGATTAATAAGGGCTCCAGAGCCACAGAAAACCTTGAGAACTTGACATGTGAGTCAGTCTAGCAATAAAAACAGTTTAACATCCACTTGTGCGGGTCAATAAACAGAAGAACTGATGTTAGTGCCTTTACTATGCAGAAAAGCTGTTTCAGTATAAATGCTACAACTGAAATCTCGAATTGACTCAGTCTGTCCTATGCAGGGAGACAGCCAGGAGCCCTGCATGCAGGTGTTCTTCACACCATCACAACAGCACCTACAACCACATCATAAAGGTCAGTTTCAGGGGGAAAAAAAAATGCATTTTTCATCCCGGCTTTTACTATAAACACACAGTTCTGTAGCTGAGGATAGTGTGGGGGCACTCCCCATCTGAGATGTCCTTCACACCCGCTGTAAGAGAAGTAGAGCTGGATGTTAGATGTGCTAATAGTGACTGCTTCCCATTTACTGCCCCCACCTAAAGCAACACAGAGATGGAGAGAGAGGGGAGAATTACGAGGGCATTATAGGGTTTCCTGTAATAAACATAGTAGTTCTCCCATTCCCAACTACAAGATCTGCAGGCGGCTGTACAATCTTAACAGCTGAGCTTGTATGTGATAAAAAGACACAAGGCAAGCTAAATGAAGGTGAATATATTTACAAGATAGTGCTAAGATCTCCATAACAAACAGTCATTAGCAGATTAGTATTATGAATCTAATCCAATTAAGAATTTCCTTTGCAAATGCCTGGAGGAGCTGGAATTCCTCTGGGAAGACCTTTCCAGGTTTTGAAAGGCTCCCGTGAGTCACGCCTGCAGGTCTGACATACCAGGAAAGACCAGCTCCAGCAGGAACAAAGCCCTGAACCCCACCTGGAAGCTGCATCCTACTGAGTTTGAGAAGTCAATTCCAAAATGGACCCAGCAGCACCACGTTAAAAAAAAAAAAAAAAAGAGAGAAAAAAAAGACTTCTCAGTTTCACAAGTCCCAGTCAACATAAAACTGGCACTTTCCCAAGCCAAGTGACAAAACAGAGGAGAGCTTTTCCTTATTAACAGTCTCGTACCGTGCCTTTTTAAACAGCTTCAGATCATTACAGATGTTTGGCATAATGCTAGTCCCTACAGCAGCCATGTCTGAAGACTAAGCGTAAGCTAAGCGGTTAAATGTTGACTTTGACAGAATCCTAATGCCTTGCTCCTCCTGCTTTATGCTGATGTTGAGAACGGCAGCAGCGACCCATAGCTTGATCTGAATGCCCAGCTCTTGCCCACACTGCAAAATCTGCTCACGCTCGGTTTAACATGAGCAACATACATGCACACACAGGTGAGAAGTGTGGTTTGCAAGTCCCCAGATTAGATTGGCACATCAAATTCTTACTGTAAGTGGTTTTCTGGTGCCCTTAGCTGAAGTTTGTAGATTTAGGCTGACCTTATCTGCCTTTGCATAGAGAGTTTTAGGACAAAATGAGGAGAGGGAAAGATCTCATTGGTTCAACTTTGCTGAACAGAACTGCCAAGACCGATCATGTTACCACATCTGCAGACACATGCGCAGTGACCCTCCGCACCCAGGAACCAAGCCAGTGCAATTGCTTCCTTCTGGTTTAGGATCCAGCCTACCCTGACCCCCAACGCTACCAAAATATCAGAACCAAAGACACATAAAATTACTAACTGTTGCTTTTCAAAAAAAACCTCCACCACCACATTGTTTCAACAAATTATTAGTTAAGATAGATACATTTAAATTAATGCTTGGAACACAACAGCTTACTCCCTGATGCTTCAGACCATTCAAAGTTTCACCTGAAACACACACACCCCCCCTCCAGGCAGCCGAAGATGCCCATTAAGGGAAGGATTAACTAAGACAATAGCCAGGCTCATGTTTCCCTCCCCTCACACAGAATGGGTATTTATGTAAAAAAACGCAAAGCCAGACCAGACGTCAAGATAAGGCAGGGCATTTTAAACCTGAATAAGGTGGGGAAAAAGTTATTGATGTCCTACCAAACATAACTTTTTTCCATTCTTCCCTGCAAAGCGCTTAACCGAAGTGACTCATAGAAAATATGCAAAACTCAGGCTAGTTCAGCTTCCTCTACTTCTCTTTGTTGCTCCTTTACTCCAGTTCTTTGACAAAAGCGCTTTGGCGAAGACAACCAAAGCAAGAGGGCAAACGGAGCCAAACGCTCCAAATATAAACATGAAGAGGCAAGCGTTACAGAAAGTTTGATGGAGCTACCAGGGATGCAGGGTACCTCTCCCAGCAGAGCTGCGGGGTGACCCAGCAGCTAAGGCAAGGGTTTTTACTGGGCAGTGCCGTGAAACTGGTACTGTCTGTGTTTACCGTAACGGGCAGCTGGTCAGATTTAGGCAACCGGGGTCACTTTGCCACGCCAGCAGTGCTTCACGGCCACAGCAGCCTGTGATTTTATAAGAGGGGCTTGAACAGCAGCATTCAGAGAGGTTAGCGATTTTGGGCTTCTCCAACCAGAAACTCAGGCAGTGAGACTTTTTAAAAAAAAAAAAAAAAAAGAAAGAAAAAACAAACACAAAACTGTTCTGTGTTAGTTCTCCCTCCTGTTGTCACTCCCCTCCCCCAGCTTGTTAACTAAACTTTTCCTCTCCCAGGGATCTTTCTAATCCTTCAGCGAAGCTGTAATGAATTTGCAACATCAGTCACTTTGCAAAACGACTTCAATGGGAATCAAGTTCACCACGAGCTCAAGAAAATAATACAGGGAATTCTAACAATCACATAGCCAGGAGGAGGATATAAAGGGAGAAGAATAGCAGAAGTACTGGAAAATTGGTTTTCAATCATGTAAAGAAGGAGCGTACACCATTCCCAGGGGCCTGGGTTAAGAAGAACATCAGAATGAAAAGGCAATGGTGCCCCATTACCCAAAGCAGCAGGTTATGGGCAAAAGGCATAACCAAAACCAGACTTAAGAGCTAAAAATCCTATGTTCTCTTTTCAAGAAATACTAGGGGTAGGAAAAAAAAAAAACAAAACCCCTCTCTAAATTCAAACCTGAAGACAGTCACCTGACTGTGAGATTAATCCAAGTATGTTGAAACTAAGTATCTGGAAGGGATTTCACACTTCCCTGTATCCCTCCCACCAGGCCAGTTCATCTGCAGCCAGGCTGGCAACCTCCCGGTCCACGGGCTCTTACCGTACCTGGAGGAGTTTTACATCGAACCAGCGATTCTGAAAGGGAGCTGTGAGAAGAGCTGACACCCCAACAGATGAATTGGGAAGCCACTTCCACCCACAGCAATTCAGGAGAGCAGGCGTTCCCACAGCCTATCAACAAAACTTGTTATTTACCATCAGAGACGCGTAATACTATCGGACTCGGAAAGTTTTTTGGGGTTTTGGCTGAGCGCCTTCTGTTTTCTGCAGAAGACAACAGGTTTAGGTACTAAACTGAAGTTAAGCCAAACTGCTGAAGTTTCAGAACAACACACTCACCAAAGCAGCCAACTTGCTCGCTGCAGGTTTAAACAACCTGATACAGAAGAGCCTTCTCTACACAGGAAGAAACAGAACTTGTTTACGGGCCACTGAGCTGGGTTCACTCCTGGGTTTGTCTCCAGCCTACTGGGGGACTTGGACTGATCACACCCCTGTCATTCTTTTTCTTTTATAATATGGCCTCTCCTACCCAGCTTTGACAGACTGACTGCAAACCCTAGACCAATTAAGAGCTGTTCTTTTTTTTTTTTTCTCTTTCTATATTGATAATAAATGCAATCTGGTTCTAAAGCTTACAATAAATATTTAAAGAACAGGTAAGCTGTCGACACAATTCAGCTTGTATGCCCCATCGGTATATTTAAACTGCTGTTCAAATGACTTAAAACAAGCATTGCATTACAGCTGCTATTCTTTAAATAAAAAAAAAGGAGGCAGAAAGGAAGCTGCAAGTGCTGCCTTTATGCCTAAGTTTATATCCAGAATGGAAGTTTGCTTTAAGAAAAAAAAAAAAAAAAAAAAAAAGAGGGTAAAGGGAAGAAAACACCAAAACAAAACCTGAGCATCCCTTCGAGACAACCTGGTTCACTTGAAGGCCTTGGCCAAGCAATGGACAGAGGTCCATGAGCTGGGGGAGCAGAATGGGGGCCAAGCACAAGGCCTTTAGTTGACGCCTGTCCAGCAGCACGCAGCTGGCCCGCTGTGCCAATCCAGACGGTGCCACCTCCTGCAGCAGGGTCTGGGCTACTGTCAATCACCTGAGAGATACCCCAGGAAAGGCAACAAGCACAGTGAGAAAGCATAACCAGAATTGCCCCTTCCATTTCTGAAGGGTGACTAGTTAACCAAAGATATTTTTTTTTTGGTCATTATAATGCAACTAACTCAAGTGTGGCTAAAGCTTTACAGATATCTGATTTACATGACTGTTTCCCACTCACTAACAACAAGAAACTTGTCAAATTAAGTCATGAATTTTAGCCAGATTTAGCCACGCACAAGGTGGTCTCATTTGCAGTTAGGACTAACTAGGATTCAGAGTCAACCAGGAAACTCTACAGCGTTAATCACGGCTCTTCCATCTCAAAATATGAAGCTCTAGCCATCGCTCCAGCCTCCCCAAGACAAGGCTCAGGATGTGTTCAGCAGCATCAGAAAGCAGGCACCCAGTTTTAAGCAACTACACCCGAGCAAAGGAAAAAAAAAAACCACAAACCTTAAATTAAAGCTCATCAAGAAAGCCGGACCAAAAAAAATATTAATTAATTAGTGTCCTCCTAGTAAATATTAGAGGATCTGCACCACCACCAGTAGCACTTCCTCAGGGTAGGAGGGATGATGTCATGGCTGCACACTACAGCATTGTCGGGTTCGTCTGGCTACACGCTGCTAACGGGACACTCCCTACAGAACTGTGACCGCACAGTCAGTTTTCCTGGTATCAGCAATCAGTTTAATATGTGTTCAGAGACCTGCAATTAGCATATAAACGCAGTATAACCACCGAGCAAAAGAAGAAAGAAAAAAAAAACACAACAGGAAAAAAAAAAAAAAAAAAAGCAAAGAGGAGACAGCTGTAACAGGGTGGCAAACAAAGCTCCAAAGCATGAAAGAGAGAAAGGAATGTGGTTAAAAAATCTCCCCTAAGGAAGAATACTCTGTACGCCTGAGCTCCAGCTGTTTGACTTGCCCCGCTCCCTCCTCCACTCCATTATCCACTCTGGCTGCGCTAATTTAACACAAACCACCCGCCTGTGTCAACTGTTGAAGGGGGAGATTTGGGGTAAAAGCAGCCTCGGGTGCGTCTGGGCTCCCGGTGCAGAAAACAAAAAAAAAAACAACTTTGGGGCAGAAAGTTCAGGTGCTTTTGGCGGGTTGCTTTGTGCCGAGAGCTTAGGAAGCTGCGAGGGAAGGCAGCGGAGAGTCCTTCCCCACCGCAGCCTCCACCGACTAGAGCTTCCCCGCTGCCTCCACATGCACCTCGACTCCCACAGGGCACCCAGATTTGCATGCAGAAAAATCTGCCTTTTATCAACAAAGCCACGCAACTCCCAGCAAGAGGACCCGACTGCCCCCCCAGTTCCTGGCAGTCACTCCCACGGATGAGACAAGCAGGTCTGAAGAGTCAGGAGGGAGGAAAAAAAAGGAGGGAAAGGAATAAACCCGGCTAATTTTAAAGTCTGGAGGCCTGGATTTCCACAGGGAAGGTATTTTTCACGTTTGAGATACCAGGGGTGCGCTGCGAGGGTTTGGGAGTCATATATGCAGCCAAAATGGCGCTGAGAATAAAAATATAATTTAAAGGAAGGTCGCCATATTGTAAACAGTGAGGCAGGGAGACACAGAGACAGCAACCTCCATTATTCCCAGCAGCTGCAGCAGCACGGAAGCGCTGGGAACGTCAAGGCCTGGCGCGGAGACGCCACCGCCGCTTCCCGCCCCCCACGGCCGGGACCCTGCGGAGTCGTCGTCCCCCACATCCCCCC
>JAHREE010150814.1:22894-42089 GCA_033628505.1 Tringa tobata | reverse complement strand
AGCTGAGGCTGGCTTTAAGCGGGGAGGGGAAGAACCGATAACGCGCCGTTTCGAGCTCATAGACCTCGTGCGAGCGAAATGAAAGGTAAAAGGAGGAGTACGAAATGGCTTACTTGACGGATCAAGTCAAAATATTTGCTGTGTTAAATGTCCCACTGGGCTTCAAGGCGTCTTCCTCTCCCGTGATGGGCAGGCGGTGCCGGCTGCGACGCGTCTTCCCTTCAGCGAGCCCTGCTTTACATACTTTTGATGGCTCTGACAGCAGCCATTAGGCCACTGAGTTCCGATGGCACACTTCTGGGTGCTTAAGTAACTCCAAAACCTCTTCTCTGAACGTGCTCATCAATATTCAAAATGTTTGGCATCAAATATTAATGCCTTTATTTCCAAAACAAATCCACAGATTTGCAATCCGCTTCACGGGTTGGGGTTTCTCGCTGCCGAAACCAGCCTGGGTGTTGTGCTGACGGCACCATCCTTTGCCTTCTGCTGTGTGAGGAGCTCCAGGATGTCCCCGTGCCATCCCCTTCTGCTCCGGAACAAAAACGTGGAAGAATTTGGAAGGGTTGATATTTCCTTCTCTCTGTTGAGGAGCTGGAGGACTCTGTGGCTCCTTCTTGGGCAGGTGGCAGCTGTGGCAGGGATGCTTTCTGTGCCCCAAAGTCCCCAGTGCTGGTGGTCAGCCTCTTCTGCTGATGTTCAGTGGTGCCACAGCCGGGGTGTCCACGTCCCTTGGGACCGGTGAGTCCCTCCACCCTGTGGGTCCTGCCCAGGGGCGCAATGGGCTGGCTCCTGCTCCTCCAACGTGCCGAATAACACCGTTTCTTTCCTCTGCCGTGTCAACTGAGCATGTTTGGATGCTTCCCATCATGGTACTCGGTGCGGTGGCACATTCCTGCAGTTGGAATGGTGCTCCTGGGTGCCGCTCGGGGTATTTTTGGGCTGGTGAGTGACAGCAGGCGCCGGTGGCCATCCCGGTCCCACACACGGTAAACTGGTAGGAGTGTGGCACGTATTTTCTTGAGATTGAGATCGTCGCCGTTGAGCCATCGCCGTGTTTTCAGACGTCTGTCTGAAATGACAGAATGACAGATTTGTTATTTTCGCATCAATCCATGGGCACGACTGTTCTTATCAACAGGGGTTTTTGTCTTTTTTAGAGCCTGGAGGTGCTGAGCTTCGGCGTGACCCCGAAGCGCTGCTGTGCGGCCTGTCAGTCATCGCTGGGCACGTCGTACTGCTTCTCATGCCAGTTTTTGTAGATCCAGGGAGCTGGCTCCTTGTGGAGAACACCCAGCACCTCCGATGAGCTATTTAGGAGCCTACAAGAGGGAGCGGGATCGTTGCATCCTATTAACACTGTGCTTTACAGGGAGGGTGGAAGGCATGTTCCTGGGGGGCTCCTCACCCCTTCTCTGCTTGTATTTGATATCAAACATGACTTAACCACACTGGTGATGGTGTCTTGCTGACTCTTGGCCTCTTGACAGCTCTCTAGCATGTGTTTGCTATCAATGGTAGACCCCAGCCGCATTAAGAGACTGGGGGCAGAGGGTTGATGGGGCAGGAGACAGCAGCTCCCTGCCCGTGCTGAGCCCCTCAGAGGCTGAGGAGCATCATCCACCGAGATCCGCCAAAAGCTGCACGTCTCATGGTTTGGGACGTGATAGTATGACATCCAACCAGACTTCTGGCACCGGGTGGCAGGGGTCGTTAGGATGGCTAACGAAGGCAAAACAAAATCTGAAGTTTAGAGGTCCAACCTCGCCAAATGGCAATGAGATGTATGTAAACAGTGAGCATGAGGAAGTCTAGACGCCATTTACCGGAGGGTGCGATGGGATATGTGATCACACAAGGCTTAAATAAGAGATCCACCTCCTAAAATATACAGTCTCCCTCAGCCCAAAACGATAGTTTCTGCAACGTGCAGCAGATTAGCTTTTCATACTGGCTTTATTCCCCCTGAAGATGTGATTAAATAGTTTGGTGCATTCTCTTTTGTCAAAAATGATTTAGTTGTGTTTCTGGGTCATTGTCTATAGAAGAAAAATGCGTGTATATTTAATGCGGTAAAGTGTATTAGGCATCTTCTAGGAAGAGCTACAACGAAAAAACCTCTCCTGCCCAGTTTGTCCCCAGACCTTTCTCCTGTCCCTGTCCTTAGTGTCCCCTGCAGCAGCAGTCCTTCTGGAAAACCCATTGCTCACAGGTCGCCTCAGCAGCCTGTCCTTGTCCTCCTCTCGCTTCTTGATGATAGGAAGAGCCTTTATCCCAGAGCAACCAGGACGAACATCTCCACTCAGAGACCATTAGTGCTTGCTGGTGAGGGGCTCAGTTGTCCAAGAGCCAAGTGACTCTAACAGGGGGTGTAAGGTACCTGTGGGCAAAGGTAGGAGCACAGGACCAGAGGAGACCTCCAGGCCGTTACCCACTAGTAGACACCATTAGACACCCCATTGTGTAGTCCCACTAACAAGGTAATGACTAAGATCTTAAATGAGACACTCTATATTGCAGCTTTGATTTGCCAGCAGTAGTCCATGTGGCCATCCTGGCCAGCCAGTTTCGTAGGGATGGTCGCTCATTCCTGGTTCTGCAGCCAGGTGATGGGGCATGTCGCATGGTCAGGAGCAGCCCTTGGCACGTGGGTCAGGACTCCAAGCTGAGCCTTCAGAGATGATGTGATGGTCTTACCTTTGTCCACCATGCCCCTCTCCTTCACGTTCACAGCCAGGCAGCAGGTGAGGCAGGAGGTAAGGAAGGGTATGGACACCAAGCCCTGTCACTGCATCGTGGTTATGCAGTGACTTCCCGAGTTGCAGCAAGTTCTGCACGGGTTCCTCTGACCCATGAGAAGCTCTTTCTTTCCTCCCTGAAGACTGTTGAGGCCCTCCCTGTGTTTCTCGGTGGTTTCTCGTTCTCTGTGAGCAGGCTTCAGTGCTGTGCTGTGACTTCTGCCCAGGATGTCCTGCAGCTTCTGAACCCCATGTGAGGTGCCAGGTGCCATCTCCTGCCTGTGACTTGCTGCTTGTCCCACCTGCGGTCACCTGAACCTCTGCTGCCTGAGCATGCCTTGCTGCTCCCCGTGAGAAGAGCATCTCCTGCCTTCTTCTCAGAGGGTTTCCCCCTTTTTTGACAACTATAAGACAACCTAGGGCAAGCAGATACTGCGTGGCTGAAAGGGAAAAATGCATCCGTGCTGCTTGAGAAACGTTGCTGAATTTTGAGTTTCTTCGAGCAGGTATGACTAACCCTTCTCCACTTGGCCCGGGACCTGCCAGGGACCACGGTTTCCCAGACGTGACAGAGCAGTTTTGCACGCTGAGTAGCTTTCGGATGAGGGTTTGACAGCTCCTTTCAAGGCCACGGGGAAAAAAAAACCAACAAAAAAACTCACCTTGGACCAAAATGTCTCTCGGTGCAGAGGTGACAAAATTCAGTGTTCCAGCTGATCCGTTTGTGGTTGGCAAGGCCTCCTCCACCTGTCCCAGGGTGCTGCAGGCACAGATGTCCATGCAGGTATTACAGGCTAGGGAGACTTTCAGAGGCCAGATGTCAATAACTGAGAGCAGCCTTTGAACCTTTTTCCCTTTTTTTTTTTTTTTTTTCTTTCTTTCCCTGCCAGTAGAATATTGCCTTGTAGCCTGTTTTGAGTCTTTCCTGGCAATGGGAGCTCACAGGCTTCTCCAGATCCCAAGAGGGACATAAGGCTGATGCTGAGCTCAGAGACTGGCTCCAGTGGACATCCATTTGCAGGACCGGTGCTCTCCTGAGGATTGTAGTGTTGTGAATGTGGGTATTTATTTTGGAATTTGGTTTTATTTGTGGATTTTGAGCTCTGTTAGGAGACACTTGGATGCTTGGAGTACGTGAGCTCTCCTGACACAGTCTCAGGGTGCTCCTTCTTAGGGTGCTCTGTCCTTGGAAGTTGTACATGGGCACTAAGTCAATGTTGGACGTGTCTTTTTCTGCTATTAAATGGGTTAAAAGGGGTTCAGCCCCTCTTGCAAGCACAGGTGAGAGACCCACCTGGGTCCGCCGTGGGTTCTCCAGTATCAGGAAGAGTCTGTTGGTAGCTTGCGTCCCTCCTTCATCTGTCTAGATGTGAGGAGCATGAAGAGATTTTGCCATATTTAATGTCTGCGAAAGGATGAAATTGTGTGTGGGAATTACTTTCCAAGATTGACATGTTGTAGCTGTTAACCACTTTTTTTTTTTTCTTTCTTTCTTTTTTAAACCAGAAAAAACAGATTGCAGCCTGGGAAAAACAGTGTGGTTTTTTTTCTTTCATCTGCTAAAGAAAACATTTCGGTTACAGATATGTGAAGTTATGAGTTATAAAATAGGAATAGTTGAAATTTGGAAATGTATAATAAGTTCTTAAGGGAGTTGCTAATTTGCCTTCCTCTTTTGAAAAAAACCAAATCAGCTGATAATACGAAGCTTATGAAAGGCTTGGGGAAAATGCAGTGCTGAACTAGATCTTTCTCCGCATTGACTCCGAACTGCACTTTTTCCTTTGATGAAACATGAAATTACTTTTAATTTATTTTGTTCCAATCCTAGTTACATAAACTATTATTTGATTGTACAGCTGGACTGAAAAACTGTAGGAGGTCTCACATTTAGGATTTTGCTGCCTCTTTCTCATTAAGCCTACAGACTGATTTCTTTAAATGCACCTATTAATCTTCTTAGGGAGACAAATTGTTGTTTGGTTGGGTTTTTTCTTTCTTTCTTTCCTTTTTTTTTTTTTATTTTTAAAAACACTAAACTCCCAGTTAACTGCCAGAGTCAACGCTGATGGTTGAAGCCTTTCGAGGTGTGTCTTTGCTGCAGCTGGGCACGTGTGATCCTAGCCAGGCTGGGTTTAGTCTAGTTAGTTGAAGCACCCGAGGTGGTCACAGCCTAAACCCTTCTCGTTATGCTTGGCAATGACCTCCAGGTCTACAGGACGAACTAATGCCTTTTTTTCCTTTTTAATTTTGCAATATGCTTGCCTACAGTAACTTCTGTTGTGTTATTGACCCCCAGTTTGGGACTCATTGCGGAGCTCCAAGTTTGGGACCTGTTTATGTAGACCTTGTAGGACATGGTGAACCATTGTGTTGTCCTTGAAGTGCGTAGATCTTTCCCACTTTTGCCTCTGAATTGCATCTTCTGCCTGATGATGGTAAGCCACCGCATTCTGGGTTTCTTCTTTCCCATTCAAGCAAGGTTTCTTGATGGAGCAGGAGTACTATCGATATGAAAACCGCACGGTCATCTGGGCAAGGAGCAGGCAGGTTTTGATAGCCATCCTTTGGACCGCTGCCCTTGCAGACCTTCTCCTCTCTCCTCTCCTGTCCTGCTGGGAACGGCTCGTAGCAGGGTGGGGAAACTGCTGCCAGGCTGCTCCCAAAACATATCCGTGGGCTGCGGCTGCTCCGATATGAATTTGCGAGATGTCTGCAGCAGATAGTGCCGGAGCACATTGTGTCGGGGCCAGGCGGCATCGGTAGCTTTCCATAAATACTCCTGACGCCGGCGTACGTGAGGAGGTGATGCTGGAGACTGCTCGCAGCGCTGTAAATCGGTCCGTGCTGCTCAGCATCTGCCTTGACTCTCCCTTTCCAGTCCCAAGGAGTGGAAATTTCCAAGCCTTCTCCTTTTCCCCACTGCCTGCAGGTTGTGGTGGATGTTTTGCTTGGGGATCCTGTAGCTGGGGAGCACGCAAGGAAAGACGGGTTGTTTCCATTTTTATGTAGAGTAGAGATCTTTGGGTCTGCTGGTCCTGCAAGGGCAGCCCCAGCCCGTCATTCTCCTTCTGGATGGGATCCCACCACCCAGGGCTCAGCAGACCATCAGAGGGGGCATGTGGTCCTTTGATGTCCTTTGAACCTTTTGTGGCAGTGATTGTCAGAGCAGGTAGAGCCCATTTACCACTTTATTAGGATGGGTTTAGACTGGTTACACTAAAATTACAACAGAACATCCGTTCTTGTTTCAGTAGAAAAGATGGTCCGTGTTACTATGTTATATGCCATGGATTACCTTAACCTGGCAAAAATGAGACGTCCAGAAGCATGACTCTGGGAGAAAACGCTAGAGAAGCATCTCCTTAGGTGTCCCTTTTGTACTTTATTTTATCTGCCTTTCTCATCTTGAAGTATCTCCCGGCTGCACTGGTTAATGGGTAGAATATGATTCCTGTTGGCCATACAGCTCAGTTTCATCCAATCCACGTCAATAATTACCAACTTAATTTTCATCTATTATTAACTAAAAATACAGTCCCAAACGCTCTGAATGAACAAGTTACCGTGTCTTTCTTTTTCTTTGAGATGTGCAAACAAAATCCACTAGCTGCTTTGGGTAGTCATAAAAGGCCTTCTACTTATCAACATACCTTAAAATCCGGTTCACTTGTCATGTAAACTTGTCAGCCTTAAATTTTACCTGCTTCCATTTCTGCTAAGTTCAGCCTTTTGATGGGACCGCGAGGACAGATACATCAAATATGCAGATGCGTCAGTCTCTTTGGGGACAAATGTTCTGGTCTGAGGTATGTGCGGCAGGGAAATGCACGCGGGGACAAAGCACCTCAAAGAATTGCCAACGCTGGAGAAGCGTTTTCCTTTGATCCTATAAAGAATTTGGCAGGGGAATTTCAGACTCTCCTATTTCAAAAGTGCATTTAAACTGAACAGCTTGAAATACTGAAGTTGATGGAGTCTCCGACGGTGTTGGTAATGCGTTATACTTTGGGTTTGCTTTTGCTTTCTTGTTGTGAATGACAAGTTTTACACACAAAAATGTTTCTTAACTGCGAGTTTGGTTTGCTTGTTGGCATTTGAGCTTCCAATTCAAATCCCTGAAAACCGGAAAGACACACGGACAGCTCTGTTCACCCCGTCCTGCACAGGGCAGTTGGCTGGTAGCCCCGGGGCTGTGTCCACAGCAGGCACTTGCAACCACGGTCTTGTCTCCAGTCATAGACATTGTTGGACCACGTGTGCTGGTGTGGAGAACATCCAGGATGGAGAAACTTCTGCAGCTGAGAAGCATTCCTGATAACCACAACTTGGTGTGAAGTTTTCACCCAAGGGTGTTTGGGCATAATGGACACCGATGTCTCCTCTTTGCAGGGACATGTGGGCACATCACTTTTGCTGTGTACCCCTCTATGTGCATGGTACTTGGAGCTCTTCGTGGCTCTGGCTTCATGTCCAGAGAAGGGCAACGAAGTTGGTGAGGGGTCTGGAGAGTAGGACTTATGAGGAGAGGCTGAGGGAGCTGGGGATGTTCAGCCTGGAGAAGAGGAGGCTGAGGGGAGACCTTATTTCTCTCTACAACTACCTGGAAGGAGGTTGTAGAGAGGCAGGGTCGGTCTCTTTTCCCAAGTCACAAGTGATAGGACAAGAGGAAATGGCTTCAAGTTGAACCAGGGGAGGTTCAGATTGGATATTAGGAAAAATTTTTACCCGGAAAAGGTTTTTAAGCATTGGAATGGGCTGCCCAGGGAAGTGGTTGAGGCACCATCCCTGGAGGTATTTAAAAGACAGGTTGACATAGTGCTTAGTGACATGACTTAGTGATAGGTTGTTGGGGTTTTTTTGGTTTGTTTTTTATCAGAGTTAGGTTGATGGTTGGACTAGATGATCTTAAAGGTCCCTTCCAACCTAGACGATTCGATGATGCTATGAGAACATGAGTTGATCCCGGTTTCCTCAGCCCCTGCCCAAATGATCTTCTCTTGATTACTCTTCCACACTTTAGATGTCAGCTCTCCTGGTAACCTGAGCCAACAAAAAAGGTAATTAAGGACCTAAATGGCCTGGGGAAGAGTTAGAGGGACAATTATGAGATGGCCAAAATGCTGTGAAGTGCAAAGACACAATTGCGGGATGGACAAAAATGCTACATTTTTTCACAGATGCAAACCAAAATACAGGTTTCATTTCATTTCAAAGGTCTCGTTTGCCCAACTCAAACAAATAGGGGTGCAACGTCAGGATTTTTCTGTTGCTTCTCGCTGCGGTCGCCAGGAGCTGTGTGTCTCTCTGCAGTATGGTAGTCTGATTTCCTCTCCTGGAAATTGCTGTTCTAACAGGGTTTTTCTTTCCTTTTTCTAAAAATACGAGCCGGTTTCTTTCTGGTATGTCATTACCGCCTCTTTTTTAACAGCACTTCTCTTTCTGATGGATCTTCCTATTTTTTATGCCTGGAATGAGTGTTGTTCCTCGTTCCAGGCTGAGTTCGGTTGACTCAAGCTGTCACGGAGATGGATAATGATACATTTTTTGCATCAGCTTTTAATTTTGGAGCATGGGTGGAACTCATCCAAAAAATGGGCCCTGCGGTCTTCCCAGCTTCTTAATGGTCAAAGGCAAACCATTGCTGCCGGGGGGTTCCGTAGAAGCATGGGGACCCATGGGTGGTGTGGACAGGACCGTGAATATTCTCCTGGTGGAGCCAGACCCCAAGGATTTACCCCTTTTTACCTGCCAGCACCGAACTGCTCTGGACGTTGGAGCACTTACCCACAACAGGCCAAGAGCTGCAGAAATCCCTCCAGCTCCCCGACTGAACCAAACCTAAAACCCAAAAGGGAACCCTGCCCAGACCTTCATGCCTCTCTTCCAGGAGGGGAAAAAAGCCAGAAGCAAGTCAAGGGAACGGACTGCCTCTGCTCTGCTCTTTGAATTGCTTTCCAGAATGCATTTTTCCCAAAATAACTTAATTGTCTATTTTTTTTTGTAGATCATTCTATATTTGTTGATGAGCATTCAATTGATATTTTCTGAGAACTGTCCAAAATGGCTTGAAGAACTCTTCGCAGAGAGGCAGTATCTCATTTAGAGGCCATTGCTACACATGGCTATGGTTGTCTTATCTTCTGTGCATTACTCTGCATCCCTTGACCTTGGATTTCACCTGCCACGGCGTTTCGAGACATCCATTTCAGGAGAGCCTTCTAAAGCTCTTTGCAGTCAGTTTGAGCTTTGAATACTGTGAATAAATTTGTATGGCTCAGCAACCTTGTGCCTTCATTATTCCCCTCCTTCCCAGGCCATTTATGAACACATCCCTTTTGTCCCATGGCAGAGTCCTGCAACTCTACTTGGGAAAACCTGACCATCTCCCTCTGTCCTTGGCGTCCTAAATCGGGACGAGTTATTGACCCACAAGAAGGCTTCCCCTTATTTCACCATCTTTTACTTCTTTTTTTCCCTTCTTTCTTTCTAGATTCTTATCCTACCTTTTCTACTAGTGAGACAATTTTTCAGACTCATCCTGTGTATGGAAGGGTTGTGGTGTGGGAACCTTCATCAATTTCTCCTTAGCAAACAGCAGGGCAAATGTTGTGTTTAGCTTGCCTTTAACAGTCTTGCATTCCTTAAATATTTCTGTTGCCTTTCAGTCTTCTTTCAGTTTCCCAGATTCTTTGGCAGATTTCCTACTGCTAAAGTTTTGTAAGTTCTTTTTTTCTGGCCCAATTTATGAGTTGTTCCTTAAGGGATCATTATTATTTTTTGCATGCTTTATTAGGTTTTGAAATTTAATTTGCCAAAATTTTGTTTGCTTGTTTGTTTTCTCATTTTTTACTTTTCCTTTCTTTATTTTTTTTCTCAATTTTTACTTTTTCCTTTTACTCCTTTAGCCTTATTTGCTCCACTCTTTAATTATATTGCCTTGTTATGGCCATGCCTGATACCTTTTCTTGATAGCGTATGTTTTGCCTGAGGCTCAAGTGTGCGAACAGGCACCGTGGAAAATTCCCTTTCTGCTGCTTTTAATTTCTTTTTAACAAACTTTAAATCTAAATATCATAGTAGTCAAGTGTATTTTTTGTGTGGTTTTTCCAGTCCTGCAGTAGACTGAAGTTGAGTCTGTTATGGTCACCCTAACTGGACGTTCCTGTCCCCAATTTTGGCTCCTCGAAGCAGGCGCTGTGCGTGTGGCAGGACTCAGTCAAGAGCAGGTAGCTTTATTCTGCATTGCTTCAGGGAATAGTTAACAACCTAAGAAAAATATTGTGTTGCTGCCAGTTAAAATCAGAGAGGCTCTTGGGGGGTGTGTGTGTGGAGGTTTATAATCACAGATTTACAGGATAAGCTTTCATGAGCCATGTGCCGTAAAAATTCCTTAGCTTCATGCCGTGGTTTATCTTTTGGCTCTGCTGGCATTTAATAAATACGGCACAGTGATTCATGCTGTTAGCTTTACTGGGACAAAGGTCTTGAGTTAAATGTGACTCTGGCAATCAGCTCTTTTACCGTTTAATTGCTAGAGCTCGGTCAGAAGATGTAAGTGGATGGAGGCCGAGGAGGGGGGTTGCTCCTTGGCTGGGGTACTTTGTCCATCGTGCTTGTCCTTTCTGCTGCCCGCGGTATTTTCAGGATTGTGATGACCCTTTATAAATCAGATGATTTTTAACACGTGTAAATGACTTGCTCACAGCAGTCACTTGGACCCATGAAGGATTCAGAGGCCAAACATCCAATAGGTAGGTGGAAATCAGATTCAAGTGACGGCTCCAGCCTGCACCTCACTGTGATTTCTGGGGACACTTCTCCCCATTTCAGCCACCCTTTCTCTCCGTGCTCCCTGGTGTTGGTGGCAGGGCTGTATCTCTGTGACAGGGCTCTTCGTCCTTTCTTCCAGACCTTCCAAGTCCTGCTATGATGAGGAGAAGAGCTCTGCAAGCAGCAGCCCGCTTTACTGTCCAGCCTGCAGCATCCACCAAGCATGGCCACCCCCAGCCCTCACCTGAATTGATCTGGAGTTTGGTGGGGACTTAATGAGTCCTGCAGTCAAGCAGATGTCCTGAGCATCCTCCCCTTTGGCAGTATCCTTGGGGCCAGCGGCTGGGGTGCCCACTGCCTCTTCTCCTTCCAGCCCTCCCAAGGGCTTCAAGGCTGGTCTTCACCAGCACCAATGGTCCAAAGCTGACCTATCAACTGCACCCATACCCTGAAAGAGCTACTGTTCCTCCTTGCTTTATATCTCCCAGGTACTTCCTAAGTACCTGGAGAGATGCACGTGCTGGATCAGAAATCTAGTGGACCTTTCTGATAGCTCCACGTTCACCCCAGGGATGGTGTGTCTGCAGGCATGGTGGAGCCAGGTCTCCTGCTGTGCTTCTGCGCCCTCCTGGCTCTCAGCCCCTGGCTGTGCTGCTCCCCTTAGGTGGTGCAGCTAATTGCATCACCATCGAGAGGTGTCTTCTACTCTATCTCTGGAAGATTTACATGTAGTTTTCTGGTATCACAGAGGAAACAGATTTTCCCTGTCACCGAGGCTGAATGGATTTTGGACACTCCACTTATCCCCGAGAGATTTTAATGCTTTGAAGTTCAAGATCATAAATGTTCTCAATAACAGTTATATCACTTGAAAAGGAGACCCGTTCAAATCTTTCAACCTCCAGTGTGCCTGCTCCTGTAAAGTTATCTCAGAAGAAATCTCTTTGATATATGTTGGACCGAGACCATTACCTGCAGGCTGTTCTGTCATTCCAGTTGCTGGTGGCTCTGAGGGGCTTGGCCAAGATCCTGACAGCGGTGGCTGCACATTTCGGGCATCGGCACCTCAAAAAGCAGCTCCTCAGAGCATCACATGGTGGTCTGCAGGTCACTCAGTGACTTTCTGGCTTGTGAGGGCCCGTGGGAGATATACAAAAATCTCCCCTGACTCCGGTTCAGGTCTTGGGCTGCTTTGGACTCTGTGGGCATCATCATGGTCTTCACAGAGTGACGAGGGAACATCAGACCTTGGGATTCTCTGGGGAGACGTTTGGGAATGCTGGGCTGATCGGTGCGAGAAGCCCTTGCCCCAAGTTTGGGTTGCAAAGTGCCCCAGGGGAAGTCAGGTACTCTGAAATTGCTCTTAACCCAACGAAGGCCACATTAGGTGCAAATTAAGTATGTATTTGCCACATAGCAAAATTGGAACGGAGTGGAATAGAATAGAAGTGAAGTGAAGTGAAGTGAAAAGTGAAGTGAAAAGTGAAGTGTTCAGTTGGAAGGGAGCTACAATGATCATCTAGTCCAACTGCAATTGATAATGATCCATAAACACACACAAAAAGGCAATGTGCAGCAATGAAAATAAGCAAGTGGATGTTTATTTAGGGCTTAAATCAGTCATAAACCCTGTTTCGGTATGAAGGATTCAGCTAATAAGATGGCAGATGCTTCTCGACAGCCGTGCTCCATACGGCAGCATGAGTGACATTGATGCGTTAGCTTCTTGCTGATTCTCGGTTGAACTAGACGTGGTGATGCTAGTAAGATGGAGAATAACTGGTTCCTGGTGGAATTTCCTCACCTTGACTTGGCAGTATGGCGAGTCGTGCACCTATAATGTGGGTGGAAACCGGAAAACTTCTGGTTCTTGTTGCCTTTCCATGGATCGCGTAGACCCCTGCAATTTAAACGAAGGGAAAAGCTGGCAATAGAGTTAATTGTGGTATCTTCTGCCAGAGCAGAGAGGGAAGGTGGCAGGCTGTCCCATCACAGTGTTGCTTGCCCCACGGCAGCATCCAGCATCGTGCCGGGACACCGTTCCTCTGGGGAAGGTCGTTAGTCTGGTGCGTTAAGTGCGAGTGGCTCATGCCACCGCCTTCGGGGCAGCCCCTCCTTGAACCCAGGTGGGGTTTCCCAGGGAGGCAGAGGGTTCGAGGGTATCGTGTTCCTCTATATTGATGAGACAGGTTTGTGGGTGGAGGCGGGGGACCCGAATGATTGCCCAGCTGGGGTAGAAAGCCTTGAGCAGGAGCTCAAATTCCCTGTCGAGCATCAGGGGACGCGCCTCGGGTGGCAGGGAAAAACGCCCGACGGAGATTGCATCTTCCTTGAGGGGGGTAGAGCAACCCCGGAGCACAAAGCTGCAGGAGAACAGGCTGTTTCCACTGCTCACAAACAGCAATTCATTAAGCACCGTGGCCTTTCACAAGAGTGCTCGTGGTGGCATCTAATAAAATACAGCCTGGCAGTTTCTAGTCACCATTTCGTATTTCCCGTTAGGTTTTCAGCCGCGTGGCATTCGCCGCTTTTAAACCACCCGGCACACACATTTCTAGTATAAACTTCTTCCCGCACGGACATAAATGTAATTAAGTCGGGGGCGCTTGTATTTAAGCAGGTGCTGATTTTTAATTCTGTAACTGCTGCTTTTTTTTTTTTTTTTTTAATCAAAGCAGAGGCTGATGGAGAATTCCCCGTGTTGGACGCAGCGCTGTTAGAGCTGGGAAGCTGCCCTCCATCGGTCTCCCGAGCTCAGCGGATGCTTTAGCGTGGCTAGGGTGAGATTTTTCAGTGCAGAGCTGAAACCGGAGGCCTTCCACGTCAGACACTTCTTTTTCTGTTTACTTATTAAAAGGTTCCGTGTCCTATTTTCTAGTCTGACTTGCTGATAGGCAGTATATGCCACCTAATATTTGATGTTATCCCACGGAGCTCCTGTGCCGACCCATAAGCATTAGGAATTAGGTTTTTCTGAGTCAAACCCGGTGCCATTTTGACCCAGAGTGCAACTCCTCTTTTGCGTAGCTACCTCTTTTTTTTTTTCCTTTTTTTTTTTTCTCTAAATAGGTTATATTCAGTGATTCTTAAAATCAGTCATGTGGATGTTCACATCAGGTTTCCGTTGAACCAAGTAGGTCAAATCTCTGCTCGTAGCTGAGCAGCTCTAATTCTTGTTCATTAACCCAGCCTCCCTCTTTTGGGTGTGAGTGTCTACGCATCTCTTCTCTCTTTTTGTGCTTTCTCTTCATGCGCCTCGTACCCTTGGTTTTGCTGCAGGGGAGCAGTCATTCGTTTTTCCTCTTTTTCTACCCTTAGCAAAGACTTGCTTGTCCCCATTTTGCTTAATGTGATCCTTGATTTTATAGCAAAGGTGTTACCCGTGTTGGCATTTAGCTTGCAATGGTTATTTGCTCCCGGGGGAGCATCTTGTTTGGAAAAGGACCTGTTGACACCTCTTGGGATGCTGGCTCCCAGCTTGGGTCTTGTCTGTAAAATCTCGTGGCACCAGTGAACCTACTTGATTTAAATCAGAGCAGTTCCTTTCCGTGGGCCTTGACTTTACCTTGGCATTCCCAAATAACAAGGCTGTACCGATTTACCGGAGCAGGATTGTAAACCACTTCTCTGTCACTGCATTGCTTTCATCTTTCCTAAAGCTGCTGACACCTTCTCGCTGGCGCTGCTACGCCGTCAAGAGTTAGGCTTAGGACAAAAAAAAAAAATAATTTCTGAGAGTAAACGATAACCAGCAAACAGTCTAACATTTGTTTTGGCTGTAAATTGGATATATTTTTTTAAAGCCTTCCCGATTCTTGCTATTTCAGTGAAAAGCTGACATTTTTAAGGAAGGGAAAAAAAAAAATCAGATGGAAAAAAGATCTCTGAGGTGCTTGTGACACCCTGCACCACTGCGCTGGGTGTTGTGAAGGATGGCTTTGACCCTTGGTTTTCATTACATGCTTCTGATCATCTCAGTCAGCTGCTCCCTCCTAGTCCCTCTCCGTCTCCTCCCAGCCTGCCAGGACACTGGCACCAGCCCTAAATAGAAAGGCTGGTTTCGTATCCGTGCCTGTTCCCGAGTGGAACGAGGGAAGTTCTGTGCCTTTTTAATCAGGAGGAGTATCTGACGGAGAGGCAGAACCTGGGCACGGATTAATCTGTCAGGGTGATTTTTAGCTCCGGGGCTGCGTGGTGAGAGACTTGCACTTCAGCCTCCCCTCTTGCACGGAGCTGAGGGTTAATTTCTGTAGGGTTTTTTTGGGTTTTTTTTTTTTGCAGTCCTTCACATCGGGAGAGGGGCAGATGTAGGGAAGGTTAGGGAGGTGGCAGGGATATGCCGCAGAGCTGGGGGTGAAACCCAGGTGGACCCAGGACCACCCACCCCCCATACTTCTTGGGGTGTGAAATGCAATATTCCTCTCCACAGAAAGCAGGGGCTGGTGCTGTCTGATGCCCTGTGTCCGAAGGAGGGTGGGAGTTTGGCTCCCACAGCCCCGGAGGAGGCGGGGGAAGAGGCGGCGGAGCGGTGGGCATGGGGGGTGGGCATCCCAGGAGGCTGGCTGTGGCTTGGGGTGATGCTGTGTCAGCTTGATGCTGGAAAACACCAGGAGTTTTAGAAAGCAGGATGCGGAGCCTCTGTTTTTCAATTTAAAAATAAAAATCTAAAAAAAATAAAATAAATAAATAAAAAATGGGAAGAGAACGGCGTCTTCTGGGCTGCCCAACCTGCCGGTGGCTGCGGGCACATTAATAGAGCTGCCTGCCAGACCTTCTCTTGGTAAAGCATCAATAGACAGAATGTGATAAATGGAAACCTCGATGGTATAATTGTTAATAAGCTTAGTCAAACGCACTTGATGTTTTTTACATGGACACAATTATAACTCCGTTGGTAACGGTGGGAGCGCTGCCGAATTTGGACCCTGCGGAGACGTTTGACTGTGTACCACCCGATAACACTAATTCAGCAATTAGGGGGGTGCAAAATCAATACAGCCCCCATCAAACGGGTGAAAGGCAAGATGTCAAGACGTCTCAATCTAATTGTTAACGAGCGATCTAATGGCACTGAGGGGAATTCCTTTGGGATTGGTTGGCGGCCCAATGTTGGTTGATGTTTTCATCAGCGATAAAGAGTGGATAAAATTATGGGAAAAGGTGGATGAGCCACAGTTTGGACTCGTGCGACAACAGCAGAAGGGTTCATTGATGGGTACAAGACATACAAATATTGGAGCATCCTAGTGAAAGATGCCGTGAGCGTGGGCCTGCGTCTGACTCAACAGGACTGTTCTCATGTTCTTCCCCGGGGCATCTCTCCTGTATTTAGTTACCATATTTGACAGACCAGATGATTCCTTCTGGTCTTTACATTCCGTGGGCACGTTCAACTCATGCAAGTGAGAGACAGCCCAGCCCATGTCACCGGACGGCTGAGGCTTCTCGGGTAATTAAAAGATAAATAAATGCAGTGATGATATAAATGCACAGAGTGACACGGCTGCTGGGAGCGGGATGGGGATGGTGCACGGCTTTTCTTTGCTCCTGAAAAGGTAAAAGGAGCCAGGAGGGAGCTCCATCCCAGGCTGGAGGGGATCTCTGGAGCAGCACTGTCCCCCTTTGCACCAGGAATGGTACTCGAGACAAAATAACAGCATTTTGTGTCTTTCTTTCTCATGGGTTTTTGCTTTTTCAAAAGAGGCGCAGCCTGTTTTGGGTAGGAAACGTAGTAAACTTGTCTGTTCCTTGTGTGACAGCTCCTCTGGATGGAGCACAGCTTCAGAGGTATGGCCCTCCTCACGTGGATTTGCTGCAAAAAATTCCCTAAGGAAAAAATTCACTGTTTATTTAAAGAAAAGCACTTGAACTCAGCAAGCCAGACTGCTAGTACTACTAATACCAGCCGCAAAAATAGGTGCTAGCAACTAATACACTGCTAAACAATTCTGCTGTGGGCAACTGCCCTAAGTTTTTTTCATTTCTCGCTGGGCTGGGAAGTGAACCCACAGCTCTGTGGCTCCATGGTCAGAGCTGGCTGGGAGTCAGAAATCCCACTTGGTGGCAAACGTTTTGAATTTTGAAAATTTGCAGTGGAATAACCATCCTCTTGCTCCAAACAACCGTATGGACCATCCCTGTTTATACTGGAGGAGCAGTGCCTGTGAACCACCACCCCCACGGCAGGTGTCCGGCTGCGGGGCCGGCTGCCGTTTGCTCTTTACCCTGGAGCAGATCAGTTACTTCCCTTATTGCTCCGCTTTATTATTACTCTGCCATTCCTCCTTCAGAGAAGTGGGTTTCAATCTGCTGCCGAAAAATATTCCCCAAGTGCTATTTTAATATTTATTTTCATCCGGCTTCCTATTACTGTGGCAACGTGCACTTTGAATTTCATTAGTTTTATGCATTTAAGTTCCCTTTTTAAACCTTTATAAGGTCAGACCCTGCTTGGGTAAATCAACAATTTATTAAATTTGAGAGTCTGAGTAATATTTTTCCTTAAACAGCTGTAGATCATGGGTAGTGAGGGCACAGGGGCTTCTGCCTTTTTGGGAAATACTCAGTGAGCACGTGCAGAAGATGATTCTCTTACCTAAAACCCCTGTAATTACATAAATATCTTCCAGATTCGTTCTCACACACTCGTGGTCCTCCAGCAGCGTGTTGCAGGGTACCTGCACTGAAATAACCGTGGGAACTGGGGAGCGTAGGACCTCATGCTGTGCTCTCCAGCCCCAGAACTCAAAGCTCTTGCAGCTGAAGATGCTCCAGAGCTCCCTGGGACCACTGGACCTTCTCCCCCAAACCCAGCCTCCTGCCCTGGTGCATCCCAGCTGGTTTTCTGCCCAGCTGAGACTCACATCACCCAGGACAGGGTTCAGCTGGGGTGCAGCCAGCCCACCCTAGCCTGTGTTCCCCACCTTTCTGGCTTCAGTAACGATTAGTAAAGCAGAGCTGATGCCCTCTCTCTTTAATTTCTCACTGCTGTGGCCCCTGGGAAACAAGCCCTTGGTTGCTTTCACCTGTGACTCACACAGGGGTGGCTTGACAAGAGGGTATAAGTAGTTCTCCTGCCTCTTTGGGGCTCCCGGAGGGGTTTTCCTTCAATAAATTCACCTCTTTGCAGTCTTTTTTTTTTTTTTTCTTTCACAGCAACTCACAGAAGTGGGTTGTGAGAGGATGGTTTAGGGCAGGTTGGCAGAAAGGGCCCTGCAATCTGTGAATCGGAGTTGCCGCTGCCTCTTTGAGCTCCGGTTTGTGCTGGAGAAGTAACGGGGAGCCCCTGGCTGGCGGGAGGCAGAGTTGCCCCAAACTCCTCATTCGTGTTTTCTGGGCAAATTTCCGACTGAGGTTCAACTGGGAATGTGCCAAATAATTCAATTACATCTCCTCTGCTGGGTTATGTGAGAGAAAGCTGAAATTGCGCCTCGTTTCGCAAGGTAAAGTGCATCCTCCTGCCGATGGCATCGGTCCCCCCTGGTTTGCAGCCTCCTTTCCTGTGCCTCCTGGGTGCTTTTGGGGTGGAGGGGGTGCTGGGGAGGTTTTCTACATCGACCGGCCTCGTTTGAACGTACTAAATCTGGGCTCGTGCTGTGTTTTCTCATGGGTTTTTCAGCACGCTGAGGAGACCGGAGCAGCTGGACCAGCCCTCGGGCCAGCGGTCGGCATCCCCCTCCCCGGCACAGACTGCGCCCACCTCCCACAGCCCCCGGGAGATGAGGGGCCGGGGCCAGCCCACGCCATCAGCGGAGGCACCACGGAAGATGCTACAGGTGGACGCCAGAAGCCAGGGCTCGGGGAGGTCCCCCTCGGTGTCGCCGGAGCGGGGCAGCACCCCTACCTCTCCTTACTCGGTCCCGCAGATCGCCCCCCTCCCCAGCAGCACCCTCTGCCCCATATGCAAGACGACGGAGCTCACCTCCTCCCCCGGCCAGCCCAACTTCAACGCCTGCACCCAGTGTCACAGCAAAGTCTGCAACCAGTGTGGCTTCAACCCCAACCCGCACCTCACCCAGGTAAGGCTTCCTTCCGTCCATCCATCCTTCCTTCCATCCATCTGTCCTTGGTGGCCACCGCCGAGGTTTGCAGAGAAAGGTTCTCCTTGTCTCCAAGCTGCAAGAAGTTGCACCTTGGCTTCTGGCAGCCACAAGGCATGGCCCAAGAGCAAGGGCTCTGCTGGTTAATCGGGGGATAATTGTGCTAACGTGAGTGATGATGAAAGAGGGGAGGTAAATTTGTTAAAGGGAAATGGTAGACCGCCAGAGAGGTTCAGTCTCTCTTCTCTCAGGGCTGTGAAGATCAGAGGGCTGGAGCACCTCTCTGTGAGGACAGGCTGAGGGAGCTGGGGGTGTTCAGCCTGGAGAAGAGAAGGCTCTGGGGAGACCTTAGAGCCCCTTCCAGTCCCTAAAGGAGCTACAGGAGAGATGGGGAGGGACTCCTTATCAGAGAATGGAGCGATAGGATGAAGAGGAATGGTTTTAAACTGAAAGAGGAGAGATTTAGATTAGATATTAGGAATAAATTCTTCACTATGAGGGTGGTGAGACACTGGAACAGGTTGCCCAGAGAAGCTGTGGCTGCCCCGTCCCTGGAGGGGTTCAAGGCCAGGCTGGATGGGGCTTTGAGCAACCTGGTCTGGTGGGAGGTGTCCCTGCCCAGGGCAGGGGGGTTGGAACTGGGTG
>JAHREE010150814.1:0-17895 GCA_033628505.1 Tringa tobata | reverse complement strand
TTCTACATCGACCGGCCTCGTTTGAACGTACTAAATCTGGGCTCGTGCTGTGTTTTCTCATGGGTTTTTCAGCACGCTGAGGAGACCGGAGCAGCTGGACCAGCCCTCGGGCCAGCGGTCGGCATCCCCCTCCCCGGCACAGACTGCGCCCACCTCCCACAGCCCCCGGGAGATGAGGGGCCGGGGCCAGCCCACGCCATCAGCGGAGGCACCACGGAAGATGCTACAGGTGGACGCCAGAAGCCAGGGCTCGGGGAGGTCCCCCTCGGTGTCGCCGGAGCGGGGCAGCACCCCTACCTCTCCTTACTCGGTCCCGCAGATCGCCCCCCTCCCCAGCAGCACCCTCTGCCCCATATGCAAGACGACGGAGCTCACCTCCTCCCCCGGCCAGCCCAACTTCAACGCCTGCACCCAGTGTCACAGCAAAGTCTGCAACCAGTGTGGCTTCAACCCCAACCCACACCTCACCCAGGTAAGGCTTCCTTCCGTCCATCCATCCTTCCTTCCATCCATCTGTCCTTGGTGGCCACCGCCGAGGTTTGCAGAGAAAGGTTCTCCTTGTCTCCAAGCTGCAAGAAGTTGCACCTTGGCTTCTGGCAGCCACAAGGCATGGCCCAAGAGCAAGGGCTCTGCTGGTTAATCGGGGGATAATTGTGCTAACGTGAGTGATGATGAAAGAGGGGAGGTAAATTTGTTAAAGGGAAATGGTAGACCGCCAGAGAGGTTCAGTCTCTCTTCTCTCAGGGCTGTGAAGATCAGAGGGCTGGAGCACCTCTCTGTGAGGACAGGCTGAGGGAGCTGGGGTTCTTCAGTCTGGAGAAGAGAAGGCTCTGGCGAGACCTTAGAGCCCCTTCCAGTCCCTAAAGGGACTACACAAGAGATGGGGAGGGACTCCTTATCAGAGAGTGGAGCGATAGGATGAAGAGGAATGGTTTTAAACTGAAAGAGGAGAGATTTAGATTAGATATTAGGAATAAATTCTTCACTATGAGGGTGGTGAGAGCCTGGCCCAGGTTGCCCAGAGAAGCTGTGGATGCCCCATCCCTGGAGGGGTTCAAGGCCAGGCTGGATGGGGCTTTGAGCAACCTGGTCTGGTGGGAGGTGTCCCTGCCCAGGGCAGAGGGGTTGGAACTGGATGACCTTTAAGATCCCTTCCAACCCGAACCATTCTATGATTCTGTGTCACTGGGACCTCAAAATGCTTGGCTGAGGTGAGGTCCATGCACACAAAACTGCCCTGAAGTCCAAGGACTCAGCAGCAGGAGGGGAGCAGAGGGGTTGTTGGCATCCCCGAGGTGTCGATCGTCTTAGCCCCTGACTCATCCCAGGTGACGATGTTTTGGTGGCGGGTGAGTTTCGGGCAGCGTCAGGTTTGGTGGCAGGAGAGAAGTGCGAAGTCGTGCGGGAGACGACGCCTCGCTGGGGGAGCGTTTCGCGCCGCGTGGGATGTGTGACATGGATGTGCTGGGCTCCCGGGGGTGGATCCGGCAGCGGTGGTGAGCTGGGGGGTGCTGGGGCTGGCTGGGACACGGGGCTCCTCGTGCCGATCCATCAGGTCAGAGACCTCCACGCAGGGCGGGAAGGGACGTGGATGCTGTTTGGAGCTGTTGAGAGCCAAACCGTGGGGATTCCTACTCTCAGGGTTAATAACAGAGACTTTCAGCCACGCTTTGGAAAGCTGCTGTGCCACTCCAGTGTGTGAGAAAACAGGATTTGGGCACTGAGGTCCCCTGGGTACCCACGTTTTATTGTTTCTGGTGAGAACTCAGTGCTTCCTCCTGATGCCAGACACAGTGGTTTCTAAACACCATTGTTTGAGAGAGACTCCTGCCTTCCAGAGCCTTTTCCTGGTGGAAGGAGAGTTGGGGTAGCTGATACCCCTGGTTCAGTGAGAGCTAATTAGCTGGGTGCTGCTTTTGCACCCCTGTGAAGAGGTACTTACCACTGCAACGGTCTGTATAAGGTCTCAGACCTTAGCAAAGGGCCCTGAGGTGGAAATTCAGGCTCCTCCAAGGAAACGCCGAGGGTCACGCTTCTGTTTCACTTCCAAATTGATTTGCTAAATATTTATTTTGTTGTCCAAACGTTGCATTGAAAGTTGACCAACTCTGCTGAATAGTAGGGGTTCAAAAGCGAATAAACAAACAGAAGTGCACCAATTGCTCCCTTTCTGGACCTGTCTCCTCTGCCTTGCCCAAGAGCTTTCCCGCGGTGGCCCCAGCCCCAAGTATCTCTTGAACTGTGTGTGTGCATAGAACTTCTGGTTAGCATCCCCAGGCCATCTCTCAGCATCTCTAGGTCTCTCTTCCCTCTGAAACGTGACTGCCTGCGGGGCATTTTTAAACTGGACCTGGGATGAAAAAGTATGGTGTTTTTTGTTTTTCTGCGTTTAATATGCATTTTAACAGGAAGCACCCCAATGACTTGTACGTAGGTCGCTGAGGGAGGTGGGGGATGGAAGCTGTTGTCCAAGAGGAGTGTTTGCAGTGTGTGTTTGTGATGGGCTGGCTGGGGAGCCCCCGTGGTTGCTGCCTCGCCAAAGTGTGACTCGCTTTCCTCGGCATCATCCCTCCTTCTGGAGTCACACGGAACGGTGCCTGAAGCAGCCCGGTGGCCTTAAAAAGGGTTAACAAGGGGCAGCTCAGAGGTTCCTTTCTTTCTTTGAAGGTAGGAGCCAGGTTGGAAAGGACCTCCAGAGGTCATCCAGTCCAACCTTCGCCCAAAGCGGAGATCAGGTGAGGGAGCTCCGGGCTTTATCCACTTGGGGCTCAGAGGCTTCCAAGGGGGGACCTGCCATTCCCATCTGCTCCACTTCTTGACCATCCTCAACAGGGAAAAGCATCCACCCAGCCCAGTCCCTCAAACCCATCGGGTACTGCAGGGTGGCTGCACAGTGTTGCTAATGAGGTGATTTGTGGGGCTGTATTTTCCATTTGCATTTCCTTATGGATATATTTTCATGTCAATAGTAGATGTTTCTACTTTGTGCTGCAGCAGATGTGGATTTGTAACTTCTCTTTCTGCTTTCAAGGCTTTCTAGCAGGATTAAATCATTGAAAATATCTCATTTTCTAAGAAAACCAAACCCTAGAAAACCAAAGTTGTGTTTCACTTGGCCCATCGTCTCCTGCACAGCCTCTGGTTCTGACAGAAACCCCAGGTGTGGTGGGGTGGGAGTTCTGGTGGTTGTCTGGGACGACACAGCCACGTATATTGACTTCTGGAACCCCTTTTGCAAACATGGCTTTGAAAAAAAAGGCATTTATATAAGCTTGATGTGTCTTATATGTGCTATAAAAAAGCTTTTAAATATATCTGTATATATAAATAAAATAACAACAGATTTGTTGTATGAGCTGTAGTCCATCACGTTCCATTCTGCTGCTTACAAGTACCAAGATGAGGTTTTTCTGAGGAGGGTTAACTGTACCCCCAGCAAAACACCTTAGCTTGATAATTAGGTGGTACCTTCTGCTCAGAAGCATCTACATTCCTTGGAAATATTATTTTTCTTTGTCTTTTTCTTTTCACGTGGCTTAGTGGTTAGTGTATCTTAAAGGCAAGTGATGAATTTCTATCATGACGAAGCAATTGGCCTCTGTGGCATCTTGAGTTGATTGCTTGCTGAGAGAAAAAAGCAAAACAATCTTTTTTTTTTTCTTTTTTTTTATCCGCTCTCTGTTTTTTTTTTTTTTTTAAGTCCTTTGAGCACCAGCACGTTCTTGTTTCACAAGACTGGGCAAACAGAAGTTCCTGTCTGCTGTCGGTGTCACTCAATATTTTACATGTAGATAATCACATTCTTCCCTCTGTTCATCTCCGCGCTCCGGAATAACTGCTGTCGTCGTTTCCAATTTGGTCGCGTGCTGGCGTGCCCGTTTTCCCGTTCATTCACTTGTTCCTGAAGGTCAGTGCTCTTGCCACAGACGGTTATTTTAAGCAAGGGGAAATGTGAAGCAGGGAGCTCTGCTGGCGCTGTTAAAGACGAGAAGTTACGAAATAGCACGGTAAAATTTAGCAGTTTGCTTGCACGCCTGTGTAGGAAATAGGCTTTTGAATGGAGATGTGCTATTTTAAAGGCGATATTGCAGCCTTAACGTTCTAGTAGGATTTTTCATTTCTCATTAAAACTTTTTTTATAGTTTTTCCTCAGTATTGTCTTTGAGGTTTTTTTTTTTCTTTTTTTGGACTGCTTGTTCTGCAGGACTGTACCGTCAAGGCTGTCGTCTCCTCCGGGGGGAAAATAGCTCGGTTTCAAGCCAGTACAATAGGTTTAGAAAATCCTCTTTTTTATACATCTTTCACTTTGTAATGCTGCTCCTGTGGCTTTCGCCTGACTGATCCTGCAGCATGTTCATCTGATTGGATTTGCTCTGTTTGGTATCACAAGGAGTAACCTGCAGGCATCCTTTCTGTTTCTCTGGGGTTTTGAAGTGCTGCTGCACATCGCTAATTTGAGAAATTAATTTCTTCTTCGGTGTTCTCTTAACATTTTTTGGGTTTCTTTTAATTCATTTCCTCCCTATCCGAAGTGTTAAACCAAAAAAAAAAAAATAAAATAAAATTTAGACCTTGGTGTTGATTTTAATCAAGAGCAGTGGTGCAGCACTAAAATACGTGCTTTAGTTAGTGCTGAAATGAAACTCAAAATGTCTGGCTGCCTAATAGGTTTGTTGGAACTGCTTTGGGATTATAGAAAATCTTTGCATTCTTCCTTGTATTTCCATTGTGCTTTTTTTTTTATTTGAAATTGTGCTCAGCAGAAGCAGTTTCATTAGTATTCAGATCCATGAAATATTTTTTTTTTACCCCCCCCACCCTGAATAAAAGAAGCATATTTATACATGTATGTTCTTCACCAAATTACTTTCTCTTTGAAGTCCCTGTTTTTGTCCCCAAGCCATTCTGAATATATTTGCTGTATTTGTGACTGTATGAAGTGGTAATACTTGTTAAACTTCAGTTCTGGCCCACGTTTTTAGCTCTGCTTAGGGAGGCTGAAGGGATTCTTTGTACCTTTTACATTGTGAATATAATGTAATATGAAATATTGAAAATATTTGAAAATAAATCTGTTCCCTGTGTGCTCCATGCCACATAAGATCATCACCAAGCTTTGATCAAGGACCTTTGGCAAGTGAAACGTAAAAAAGTCTCGGGGAGGATTAAAGCCCTTGCTGGTTGGTCTCCCGACAGCAGTCAAGGTTGTGTTTTCAGGAGAGGAAAAGCTCTCAGCAGCTCCTGAGCGATCTGTAGCAGGAGGAGACACTCACGAAAATCATCTGAAGGTTTTAGGTAAATGTTGAAATGGTATGAATGGAAAGCAGACCATCAGCAGAAGAGATGAGAACGAAATACTTGGTATGGATGTGTAGTATAGGTCTGTATATACCCTATCGTAACGTAACAGGAGGTGGTTTTCTGCTCAATCCTGTAAGAAAATTCGGGTGAAGTGGAGCAAAGAAGGTGTTACGGGAAGCAGAGGGGTGGCACGGTGCTCAGCAGAGCATCACTGGTGGCAGGAGCAGGGCTCGTCACTGCTGGAAGGGTGGCCTTGGTCCAAAGCCTTCTCCAGCCCAGCTCCACCAGTGCTGCCCCCAGCATCACCTCGTGCATTTAGCAAAGGACTTCAAAGAAATAAAGACAAAATGTCAGGGAAATTGTGAAGGTGTTCATATGCTGCTCTTCCTAAAAACCAATTTCTCCTTTGGCTTATTGTCTTAATTTCAAACCTTGCATTGTTTTGGTGTCCAATTTTTGGTAAAACTCATCTTTTTAGTGAACTAAGGGCCCATCTGAAGTCTTTACCCTTCAGGAGGCTTTGGCTTGACTAGTGACCACTGGTTTGGTGGCCCCTCAAGCAAAGGGCTGTGTTTAGGGGTGCCAGGGGGGTTATTAGTTCTGCATTAAGACAGGGGCCATTGAGAAGAGCAGTAAATCCCTGATCTCTTCCTCTCATCCTTCTTCTCTCCTGCCTGTCATTCCCTGAGCATCCAAACATTTACAGGGCTCTGATGCCCAGCGTGGGCTAAATCCCCATTGGCATCAGTGGTTTTACCCTGGGGTCTAATAAATGCCAAGATAGTTTGGTGTGGGGAGTAGCAGGTCCCCTGTGGTTTGGGTAGCCCTGAAATCACCCGAGCGCAGCTGTAATTTATGGCTGTGTAATTTATGTGGCTGGAAGCCTTGTTTTACAGTATGTTGTGCTCTGACACGCTGCCCTGTCATTCCTGAGTGTCGATGTGGTGGCCGCTGGGACTCCGGGCTGTGCCCAGCGAGCTCGGGGGGCACCAAGGGGTGAGCACTGGATGAAAATAGGTAATGAAATATGCTTGCCAATAGATAATTAAACATGATTTTTATGAGCCGTTTAACGTCCCCGGTCTCTCCCTGCCTTTTCAAACAATCAAAGAGGTCCTGCTCCTTCCTGGCTCTCCACCGAGAAGCTGTGGGGTGATGCTGGTGTGGCATCTCCTGAACTTCCCAGTTTTCTTTGGGTGCGGCAGCTCCGAGGTTGATTTAGCTCTTTGGTGGGGGAGTGATGGCAGAGGAGGAGCCAGGAGGCTACGTTCACCTCATCTCTCCTCCTCCTGAAGGGCAAAGCCCACAAGGTTTTCTCCTGCCCTTGGGACCTCGCTGGCTATTTGTTTTCCCGTCAAGGAAGCCGCCTCCAGCCTCCGCTGGAGGTTGTGTGTGCAGCACCCCATCTCCGGGGTGTGTTACTGTGCTCCTGCAGAAACACCAGGCTGTATTATAGTTTTATTAGAGAGCTTGTTATAGAGATCATAGTTCCCTCTCCCCTCAAAGGATGAGTGTTGGGGCGCTGAAAAATGCTGGGTCTCAAAAATTGGATTCTATAGCAGGGTAATATTTAACAGTAAGTGTTTATTGGGTCTGGCATTCCCCGAGGGGTTTCAACCCCTGGGCGTCACAGTCGTGGTGGCCGTGGCAGAGGAGTGGGTAGCTGGGGAGGTAAGGCTGGCTCTGCAAGCAGCTCTCCTCCCTCTGTCCACCTTCCAGCAAGTTCAGGAGCGTGATATTTTTATTTTTTATTTTATTTTTTTCCCCATCCTGTGATGAGATCGGAAGGCAGGGTGCCCTCGGGCGGGCAGGATTTGTGCTGTGCCGTGGTGTTAGACAGCTTCCTGCGTGCCTGCGGGCTGAGCTTGCACCCTGTACCCAGCCTGGCCCCTGTGCTGCTGAGTCAAGTTGCCCGTTTCGGCGTGATTTCTCTTTTTGAGATCGTCCTTCTTCACGGTGTAGCTGTAAAAATAAATCTGTCGTTAGCGTTACGTTGCAGATCCGGGAGAAATTTTCCATTGGATCAGGCTGCGCGAGAGGAGAGGAACACGAGTTTTATTCCAATTTGCTGCTTGTTTTTTTTATTGTAGCTTCAGCCAGTGGTGACCTGTGTGCCCAGTGAGTGATGCTCTTTGTGGGAGCCAGGGCTTGTCACGGCGGCTGCCTTCCCATAAGGAATGGAGCAATTTGGGCTCCATCTGCCCACAGAAGCACCCACCGGGGCAGGGATGCTCATCCCAGTCTGTGGCTGTGGGGCAGCTCCTCTCCCGGTGCTCAGGGCTGGCACTGGGACCAGCAGCACGAGCTGGCTGGGACCAGCACTCGCTGGGGATGTGCCCACCTGAAGAAGCCTGAGGGCTCTCTTCACCAGCACCTTGTGCTGTGAGAACGGTGGAAAAGCTAGGCACTAAAAAAAAATTATAAAAAAAAAAAATGCTTTTTGTGACTCAGTGAATATTCTATGTATTTTCATAATGAGAAAGTATTGATAGGAACCTTGAACTTATCTCTGCCCACGGGTTGTGTGTGTGTATGTGTATATTTCCTGTATTTTAGCCCTGCCTCATCGTTGCCCTCCACATCTTAATCCCCTTATCCCTACACCAAGTCTCCCAGCCCTCATTTCATCCTGAATCTGCAGTGTTGCAGTGAGGAATGCTTCTGTTATCTCTTGGTTGGACTTTTTTTTTTATTATTATTTTAGTTCTGCTGTATCTTTTTTTTAAACAGGGCGATTTGTGCTGAATTAAACAACTAGCATGAAGCTGGAGAACTTGCTGGGGCTCTCTACCTATAAATGACTCCTTTTGCCTTTTCAACCCCTGCTGCAGCCTGAGCAGGCACTTCTCCCGGCCGTCTGCAGCGACGTGAGACTTGTCTGTTTGATAGATGGCAATTTAAGTTAGAGCCAAAAAAAAAAAAAAAAAAAAGAAAAAGATCATGAGTAATTCTGGCTGTTCCCCCCCAGTACACCGCCTTTCGCTGCGCTCTGCGTAGATGATTCAAATAATGCAAAATTCAGTTGTGGAAAATGTCAAAAAACCTCCTGGCTAAACAGTTCCCGGTGACTAACAGGGCTGGTGGGTCCCCTGGGCTGATGGCTGGCTCCCATGAGCCAAGGGAGCAGGGACCTGACTGCAGGGACACATGAGGGTCTGCAGTGACATGTTAAGCTATTTAGGGGGGGACAGGAGAGCGTGGCTTCCCGCACGCCGGGACGATGCTGGGGTGGAGAAAGGGGGTAATGAAAACAACTGTGAGTAGAGATGAAAGCTCCTGAGAGATGGGAAGTGGCCTGTGTTCTTCTTGGCATCTTCTGGTGCTTGATAAATGCCCAACCCCAGCTGCATGTCCCGAGCCACCATCCTCCTTCCCTCCTGCGCTAAGTTATGCCAAGCTGTTTGCTTGGATGAGATGTGGTTTTCCTCTGGCTTTCAACCCTATCTGTCATTAAAAAGGAAAGCAAGCTGAGGATCAGAAAGGGCTGTCAAGCTCTCCAAAGCAGAGCGGGGACCGACTCAGGGGCTCCCCGTGTTTTTGAAAGCTTCGCCCTGTCTGTTACTGGCTTTCATTTCTCTCCCATGGACATCCTCGGGCAGAGGAATAAGATCATTTGCAGCCTGTGGAGGTGGATGGAGCCTGCTGCTCAAGATTTTCCTACCAGTCAAGCACATGAAATCTCAAGGCGGGGTTGAGTGTCCCTCTGGATCCCGCTCAGCACACACAAAACATCCCAGAGAGCAGCAATTGCACGGGGCTTTATGGCCCCCTCTCGTATGCTCTCGTTTGCCCTGTGTGCTTGGTGGTAACACGCTGCGCTGCCCTCGGGGAGCAGGGTGGTTATCATGGGGGTCTGAGACACTCCCCACCCCGTGTCCCTTATGGTGCTGTCTCGGGGGCTGCATCTCCTGTGCTGCAGAGGGATACCTGGTGGGAGAGCCTCGGCGTGGGAGGAGATGCCGCGATGCGGCTCTTTCTACCCCAGCTGGTAACAGCATACCATCTGGTCTTTGAAGATAGAAGTGCTTGGCAGAGGTGGTGGCATCTCAGCAGCATCTCTTCTGACCCGAATTTAGCCGATCGCTGTTGCTACTTGTAGAGCTGTGGGGGCTCCCATCACCAGAAACCCAACGTGCTTCTGCCTAACCCCATCTTTTGTCTGTCTCATGGCTATGGTCACGTTCAGGGCTCAAACAAGATTTGTGTAGTGTAGCAGACCAAAAAGTATCAGAAACTTCTGAAAAGTGAGGTGTTCGTGGGGCAGTAGTTCACATCTGCTGAGGTGTTCCTCACCACTTCAATTCAGGCTCGTACAGCCTTGCTCCTGGACCTCATGCTCCTGTCCTACCCAGCTCCTCATCTCCGAGATGTAATAAGGGCTGCCCAGGAGCACAGCTGTATATCTGAGGGGGTATGGTGCTAATTGCACTATGAAAATTGGTTGTTTTAACTCTGAAATGCCGTTTTATCTCGGCTGTAAGCCTCTTGGTCAAGGACAGCTGAAGGGTGGGGTGTTTCAATTCTGGATTCGGTTCAATGTTGGAAACAAGCTGTGCCATTGGCTTGGCTTTTTGCTCCGGGTAAAATCAAAGCCAAGTTGTTGGAATGGCTCAGGAGGGAAATCCATGTGGTCTTAATGGGATGGGAGTAGACTTTGCAGCGGGTCTGTGCGATTAAAGGTTTGTCAAAATGAGTTAAGGCAGGGACATAAAGTGGTTCTAAACCAGCTGGAAGTCAGTTTGGGAGCCCAAAGGCCAGCGTGTCCCTCCCCTTCCTTCCTTGCCCCTTGCTCTGCCCGGTTGGATGCTCATCTCCTGCATTTTAGTTAAGCTCCATCTCAGCCCTGCTGTGACCGGTCATGGCTCACAGAACCCCCCCAAGATGGGAAGAAGACTTGATGTTGACTTTTTGCTCCCTCCCCACCTGCTCTGCCAACCACCTCGCTGTGTCCAAGCCACGGGGTTAGACTGGCCAGACCCTTGAGCTGGTAGACCTCCGTGGAGTGGTGGGCAGGACAGAGGTGCCCGTCGGTGCTGTGGAGAGGAGGTTTTTGGTGCCCACCTACTTCCAGCTGCCCTCTCCCCCCCCTTCTAAGGAGCATGAGACAGTATTCCCGTTAGACGGAAGCAGAAGCACAAACACTGGGGCTCGTGTGTTCAGCAAAGCTTAGATTATTCTGAATCATCCAACGTCCTTATCAGGGCGCTACAGACAGCGCTTGCATCAGTCACAGCACCGGCTCGCCGAGTCGGTGGCAGCCCTCTCGGCCTGTTTTTTAATTGCCACCAGCCAGCAGCTGTTTGAAGCCCTGTCCCCAAAGAGCAAAGGAGCTTGTTCACCGCACATAGCTCGGCTCTGCAGGAGACGCGGCCTCAGCGAGCCTTCCCTATTAAAAGCCTGTTAAAGGATGCTAAATGTATAGGGGGGCACGTACAGCTGGTGTGCCGGAGAGGGGGGCGCTGCCAGGCTCGGCTCTAGGAGTGGGAAGTCCCCTTGGGATTTTAGTTTTAGGGTTCTTTTTCCCCCCTCTCTCTTAATTGCAGAGTATCCTAATGCCTCAACATGTAGGCAGGGGGTAGAGCTGGAAAGGCCGTGTCCTCCTCGGGTGGGGGCTTCCTCCAAAACCAACTTCATCATGGCTCTGGGCCACACTTTGCTTCTGCTCAGCCCCTCCTGTGCTCTCAGAGATATCGCATCTTCTTTCTTCCCTGAGAGACATCCCATGTTTCTCCTGCTCTCCTGGAAGGTGCTGCTGCTCCTTCCCCCCCATGAACGGAAAATAATGCCCAGTAGACAAAATGCCAGGTCTAGCGGAAGAGTCTCGCTAAAAAGTAGTGGTTGGCAATAAAATTACCCTGGAGACCTGAGGAAGAGTTGAATTACCTGAATTTCTGGATTCCTCAGAAATAATGAGCATACTTATTGTGGGGAGAGGCTTGTCCTTGAGCGTGGCTGCCTCCGTTTTGCCCGCGGTTGGCAGTAGATACTCTACGTATTGCGAAACCTCTTGAGCTTTGAGAAAAGCAAATACCCTTGATGTTTGGTGGAGCATGACGTGCTAATGCAGAGGAGGCCCTTCCTTCCCCCCACCCCCAAAAAAAGGTGAAGCCCTCATCTCCAGGCATCCTTCTTTCCTCTGGTCCTGAGCAACGTCCCCCAGGGACCCTTGGCAGACTGGGGCACGAATCCTGGCTTTTTTTCCAGAGTCCCAAGTCAGTTCCGAGATGCTGGGCCAGGCCACCTAATGCCCCAAAATTTGTGTTGGCTTTTTTTTGGTTGGGTTTTTTCTTTTTTTTTTTTTTTGCAAACTCTGTGTTATGTTCTGACCTGCCATATTAATTTTCCAGATGATATGATTGTGGCTTTCAAATTGGAGAGCGCTTTGAGAAATATCACCAAACAGGCATGCTGCTGCTGCCATCTGTCTTTGAGCTGCTTCTGGGATCCCATTACTTGCTCTCAGCAGACAATCGTTATTGCTTTATTGAATTAGGAAGAAAAAAAAAAAATCCAGCGACTCCTGAAATATTGTTTTCCATAACTAATTCCAGGTGCTAAATTCTCATTGAGACCCGGGGGACATGTTGAAATAATGCTTTACGCAGATCCTGGGCAGAAAGTTTTTACAGGTCTGCCCAGAACAGCCCCGTGATCTGATAGTTTTGAAGGACACGCCGTTTGGAGGGCTCAGAACAGCTCCAGCACCCCTGCGTTGAGCGATCTCAAAGCCACTCAACCAAGAGCCAACACTGGGGGCCACGTTACTTTTTGTAGAAAGTGAAGGCTTCATTGTCCCTCCTGATGGTTTTGGCCAGCTCAAGCTGTCGCCCCGAGTCCCCCTTCTTCTCCAGCCAACCCCTTTTCCCACGTCTTCCAGCTGCAAGCAGTTGCCCCACGCCACCCAGCCTGCATCTGACTGGGAAGCAAAGGTCTTGGCATGGGGAGACCCTCTCCCTGGGCGAGTGGGTTGCCCAAAGGTGACGTTGGCCATCCACAGTGTGCCATTTGGCACCCCAACACCTGCTGCACACCATGGTTCAGACCTGTTCCTCCTCCTCCCCTTTCTCTGCAGAGCACCAGCAGCCAGCCCAGCCAGGCAGGGGGTTAACGCCGACAGACAAGGCTGTGGGCAGATAAAAGCGTATGGGAAGGTGGTATTTATTTGGATGTAAAATGTTTTTTTACCCCCTGGTGCACCGGTCCTGGCTGCTTCTTTCTTGCCGGCCAACCCATCCTTTATCTGCACAATTTAAGGCAGTTTGGGTCTGATTGCTTGCAGTCCACGGTTCAGCGAGAGGTTTTGATGCACAACACTTGAAAATCAGGAGTGAGACCTCTCTGGCTGAACACCCGAAAAGGGGGGGAGGAGCAGGAATACCTCCTGCTGTCTCACCCACGAGAAACGTGCCGTGGATCAGGGTCGGTCCCGTGGCTGGTAATTACACTGGGGCCACGTGGGTTTGAGGCCAGGGCACGGTGACAAGATTTATTGTTTCTCTCCCAAAGTGGTTTCTAATTGGCGTTGGGGCGAATCAAAGAGGGAGCAAATCAAAGTTTCTTTTCCACCTGGATGGACACGGTGCTGTTCCCAGAGCCCTGCAGCTTGCCTTGCCCATCGCCTGCTCCGACGTGCTCCTCGGCTGCGGCAGCATCGGTGGTGGACGGGTCCCGGCACGGAGGCGCTGGGTGCATTTGGCACCCCCAGACGATGCCTTGAGCTGTAGGGCTCGAGAAAGAAATGCTTTTATAGAAACCCTGCACCTTTTCTGAAATGTCCTGCCAGCGGCGGCGTAGGATGGCTGCCTGGAGATAGCTGTCTGTCGCAGCCGTGATGCTTTAATCAAAAATACACTATTTACAAGTAAGAGAAGCTTTTGGTTGGTTTTTTTTTTTTTTTTTCTTCCTTTGCCTGTCAGGTTAATTTGAGATTTCATTCAACCCTGGCCTGCTCCTGCAGACCGAGTTGTCGGCTGTGATGGCATGGACGGGTGCCCTTATCGAGGAGCTCTGAAATACTTTGTTCAAATGAGCCAACCTGATTTATTCCTCCGGTATTTATCGCTTGGGTTGCGTGCCCCTCTGTGTCTGGTACGTCCCCATCTCTCCTTCCATCTCCTCTCTTTTGCAACCACCGGTGCTAGAAGCGTCGCTGTAGCTGGGCAGCGGGAGCACCGCGGGGCGCGAGAGCCGGCTCCGCAGGCAATAAGGAGATAAAGGCAGCCTTAAAATAGCAGTTGGCTGGTGGCGTGTTTGCACAAAAAGGGTGCTCCTGAGAGAATTCCTGCATGGTGGATTTAGGGGTTTTTTTTTGTTGTTCGGTTTTGGGTTTTTTTTTTGTGTTGACCCAAAGCTGCTGCTGTTTGGAGATCTTCCCAAGAAAAGCTAAGAAGCCCCAAAAGGTGGAGGGAAGATTTGCTGCTGGGATATTTTTTTTTCTGAATTGAGTGATTTCTGTTTGAATTTTTTTTCTCAAACGGTTTCTAGTTTTGTAATCAAGGACTCGGCCCCTCGTTTGAGCAGAATGAAACTACCTTTCATTGGAGGCTTGGCCAGGGTTTGAAATGGTTGGTCTATGGTGACCCTTTGAGCCTCCCATCAGGAGGGCAGCAGAGACCTCCCCTGGTTGGGTTGGGTGATGATAGAAGAGGTGGCCTTGCAGATAGCAGGACCCTTTCTCATTATAACTTTCTGGGGTGCCTCAGTTTAGGTCTCCATGGCAATAATGACTTTAGATGAGCAAGGAAAACAATCCTGATTTGAATGACCAATTTTAATCTTGCTTCGCGTTTGTCCGTGTTAGTAATTTTTTTTTGAAGACAGGGTGATTGCTATTCTAGAATAGCTTGCAATTAAGTATCCCCTTCTTAGAAGTTATATAATGGCTATAAACCTCCAAATTACAGGTATCTGTTCAAATTCTAATTGTTTACGGATTTTTGTGTTGGAATTGGTATATTTTGCTTAGTAGATGCTGGGTTGAGGTGCATTTGGATGGGGATAGTAATTCCAACAGAGAAAACCTATTCTCATCTATTAAAATAGGTAACTTGTGACTGGACAAACTGTTTCTGGCATTCATGGCCCACATTTGTAAGCCCGTTTCAGGCACCAGGGCCACCCAAATGGGTCTCTTCAGAAGAAGAGATGGGAAGTGGGTCTGGGGGCAGGTGGTCTGTAGGCTGCTTTGATAGGACCATGCAAGGGTGAGTTTTTGTAGCACGTAGTCCTCCAAAGCTACCTGAGCAGCTCCTAAAACTGCACAGAAACTGTACCTGGAAATGCAGAAAACCATTAATTGGGTCTGAAAGCCATGGAAGTGCCGTGGAGCCCTAGGGAAGATCAAGACCAAGAGTTCTGCAGCATGAAGTTGGTGGCCAGTCACCTCTAGGAGATATTTTGCGCGTTGTGGTCTTGGTGCCGGGACGTGTTCCCCTGGATGGACGCTTTCAGCAGGGAAGCTGGTCACAGGCTGTTGTTACTGAATGAAATAGCTGGTGTTCAGTGTTTGTGGTCTGTAGGATGGCAATTAATGGATTGAGACCGCAAGGAAGATGTAGGCTAATATTTTGGGAACGTTTTCTAGCAGTTAAGGTGGTTAAGCCAAAGTGCCTTTATTCCCCATTTTGCTGCCCACCCAGTAAATCCACAACTGATGGGAAGTTTTAAAGACCAAATTAGACAAACATCTGTGGGCAGTGATGCAGGCGTGTTTGATCCTGCCCCGGGGCCAGAGGATAGAGCCAAAACCTTCCAGAGACCCTTGCAGCCCTCTCTTCTTGCTGCTGCAGGACGTCGGGGCAAAATCCATTTAATGTGGGCTTGTTGGAACGAAGCAGCAGCGTAAATAAAATTAATGTGCCAGAGCATCCATTGGAAAGAGTGGGGAGCAGGGCAGGGGAGGGCAGTGCTGGGACCCCAGGCTGGAGGAAACCCACCCAAGCGCCTCTTATCTGCTTCTCAGAGAGTCATGAAGATGCTCGAGGTTGATGATAGGGCCCTGTGTTTGTTCAGGGTGGTTGGAAGCCTGGAGGTGGTACCTGCCCCTCTTACCCATGGATGTGTGGTTGGCCCAACGGTTTCTACCCGTGGATGTGTGGTTGGCCCAACGGTTTCTCCCAGGGCAGCGCTCAGCGCTGCGGTTCCTCACCCCTCTGCATGGGCAAGGGGCTGCTTGGGATGGCTTCGTGATGGGTACAGGATTAACCCTCCTTCTGGACACTTTCCAGGTCTCTCTCTCTTAGATCTCTCCCAACTGAGCTTGGTAAACCCTGGCTGGACAGGACCTCTCATCCCCCCAGCAGTCCTCCTCTCTGGGGTCCCTTGTGATAGCCCCTGCAGGATCTCCATCCTCCAGTGCGCTGTGCCCCACTGGGCTGCACTGGAGCCCTTAATCACCATCACGATCATCTAATGAAATTCCTGGAGAAAAACAGTGCAGCCAGCTCCTGAGAGAGGCTGCGTGGGATACCTGGCCGTGTCTGGATGGCCATCTCTGCTGTGAGGACAGGCTGAGAGAGCTGGGGGTGTTCAGCCTGGAGAAGACTCCAGGGAGACTTTAGAGCCCCTCCCAGTCCCTAAAGGGCCTACAGGAGGGATGGGGAGGGACACTTGGTCAGGGAGAGGAGCGATAGGATGAAGGCTAATGGTTTAAACTGAAAGAGGAGAGATTTAGATTAGATATGAGGAAGAAATCCATTACTATGAGGATGGTGAGACACTGGCCCAGGTTGCCCAGAGAAGCTGTGGCTGCCCCATCCCTGGAGGGGTTCAAGGCCAGGCTGGATGGGGCTTTGAGCAACCTGGTCTGGTGGGAGGTGTCCCTGCCCAGGGCAGGGGGGTTGGAACTGGATGATCTTTAAGGTCCCTTCCAACTCTAACCACCCTATGGTTCTATGGGCAGGAGGGATGCACTGCGCTTGTCTCCTATGTGCACATCCTAACTTTGTGCCTATTTAATTTCTTCAGTATTTGCATCTTCTGACCCCAAATGAAGGTTTGGGCTGTCCCAGTGATTTTGGGGCAAGGCCAGACCTGCCCTGGGCATCCTACGCTATGGCTCCTTTGGCCAGCCTTTGGTAACAAGCCAGGGTGTCTCAGGATCGTGGCATCTGCTCACTTTTCCTCTGCTGCAGCCATAGATTTGTGTTTCAGAGATTGTGTGGCTAGCTGGATTATAAATTATTCATGGCAGGGAACTTATCGTGTTTATCTGGAATAATTGAGCAATTAAATCTGTTTAGGTATGTAAAAAGATTGTGCAATGGCTTGTCTGTCTTCGGGCCTTAAATTCTGCAAGAGCATTTATTACATATTTAATCCAGAATAATAATAATAAAAAAAAGAGGGAGACAGACAGAAAATACGTCCTGCTCTGATGCATTGATCCGCTCCAGTATGTTCGTTTGCAGAAGTCGTTCATTCCAGCAGCTTCACTCATAAATACCTGTTGGACCAGATAAAGGAGACCCAACTTGGCGCCTTCAGTCGGGAGAAAACATGAGGCCATAAGACCTGGTCTGTGGCTCCATCTCTGAAAATACTTCAGGTTATTTACGTTAGCACTGGGATTGCCTTTTATTGTTTAAAAACCTCTTTCCCAGACGCTTTCCACTGGGTCGCAGGATCATGATCCTCTCCGCCCTGGCTGCTGCTCTGCTGCATTCAGGTGCTGGTGCTGCCAAGGAAATGCAAAATTTTGGGCCTTAAAAGGACCTTCAAATATTCAAGGCTGTTTAGTTTATTCCCTGAGCTGCAGCCATTATCTCCTATTGCTCTAATTGTCCAGGATTCCCAAAGGAGCCAGAAACTCACCGGTGAGGCTGCAACGGGGAGGGGAGGCCCGCTCATAACAGCAATGTGGAGCCATAAATGAGTAAATATGGAGCCATGTGGTAAACGAATGATGATTTTATTCTGTGTTACCGGTAGGAAACTGGGCTGCTTTTTAAATTAGCCTGTTACGAGTCTATTTATCGAGCAGCCCCCGCTCTTCGCAGCGTTAGGGCTGTGGAGGGCATCCCTGCCGTGCCGGGCAGCCGCTTCGCATCCCGCAGAAACCCCTTGGCCTCCCGTCTCTCTCCGCTTCGGGCAGGAGGTACCACGGAATGGAAAGTTTTGAGCTCCCTCCCAGGCTGCTATTTCAGTTCTGTGGGAGACAACGAGCCAGCAGGGCCGGAGGCTCCTCTTACCCCATCCTTTGGCCGGCGGCGGGGTACGGGAGCAGCAGCAGAAAGCACCAGCCATTAGGCTTTTTCCTTGACGGAGCGGGCTCCCGTGGAAGTCCCTGGGGCTGCACTTAGAGCACACCATCCCGTGAAGCTCAAGAGGTTAAACCCCGGGGTGAGCTCTTTGCCAAGCCCAGGGGACAGCATCCTCCCGGCACGCCGGTAGAGCACGTCCCAACCTTCCGTGCGCTCCCCGCGGACCGGGGTGGTGGGGGGGGATGAAGGGCTGTCTAAACGGGAGCTGGCGAGGCAGCAAATCGCACAAGAAACCTTCCCTAATGAACTGGAAGGACTTGTCCCTTCGCCCGCGGCGGCGGCACTGCCGGCGTGCTTAGCTAAGCAGTGCCTGGCTTTGGCAAGGGGGGGGACC
>JAHREE010150812.1:41811-73624 GCA_033628505.1 Tringa tobata | reverse complement strand
TGGGTGATGGCTCCTGTGATGGGCTTGAAAGGAGCCAGATGAGGCTGTTATTTGGGTTCCCCCACTTGCCATCATGCCTCTGTCCTCCCGCGTGTGTAGGTGAGCTTTTTATCCTGTAACCCAACCCGTTTCAAAGACCAGATTTTCTCTCTGCCCTTCCCCTGCTTCTTTCATGTACAGCCTGTCGCTGGTGGAAATGTATAATTTTTCCATTTTGCTGCATTTGTCTCCTCCCTGGCATATTAGGGTAAAGCGTGGGGAGAGGAGGAGGAAGAGAGGGAGGAAGGCATGCGTAGGATCCTGGTGTTGCAATTTAAAACCTACTCATGGAAAGGGAGTGGGGTCATTCTTGGGTTTTCTGTAGACTCTTTTATCCTTTTCCAGATTAACTTCAGTCTGGCAGCTGGAACACCTTTTAAAATTTCAGTGGTGTTGGGAGAGATCACTGAACCCAGGGTGAATTATTCATCGTGTCATTCCATCAGTGTTCTTATTGCCTTACTCCAGAGCGATCGTTTCGGCCTCTTGGTATCATTCATTCAATTAAAGCAGGATATTCAATGCTGGTGTGTGCTCTTCTGCTGGACACTCTGGTCCTCGCTGTGACTGGAGGAAGGAAGAATCCCAGAATGCTATGGGGTCGGAAGGGACCTCTGGAGATCATCTCCTCCAACCCCCTGCCAGAGCAGGTCCACCCACAGCAGGTCCCACAGGAACGTGTCCACGCAGGGTTTGAATGTCTCCAGAGAAGGAGATTCCACCACCTCTCTGGGCAGCCTCTGCCAGGGCTCTGCTACCCTCAAAGTGAAGAAGTTCCTCCTCATGTTTAGGTGGAACTTCTAATGGTCAAGTTTGTGCCCGTTCCCTCTTGTCCTGTCCCTGGGCACCACTGGAAAAAGACTGGCCTCATCTTTCTGACACCCACCCTTTCAGTATTTATAGGCGTTGATCAGATCCCCCCTCAGCCTTCTCTTCTCCAGACTAAAAAGACCCAAGACCCTCATCCATTCCTCATCAGAGAGATGTTCTAGTCCCCTCATCACCTTTGTAGCCCTCTGCTGTCCCCTCTCCAGCAGTTCCCTGTCCTTCTGCAACTGGGGAGCCCAGAACTGGTCCCAGTGCTCCAGATGGGGCCTCCCCAGGGCAGAGCAGAGCAGAGGGGGAGGATGACCTCCCTCCACCTGCTGGCCACACTCTTCCTGATACCCCCCAGGATGCCATTGGCCTTCTTGGCCACCAGGGCACACTTCTGGCTCCTGGGCATCCTGTTGTCCACCAGGACTCCCAGGTCTTTCTTCTCAGAGCTGCTCTCCAGCAGGTCACCCCCAACCTGTCCTGGTGGGGGGGGTTATTCCTCCCCAGGTGCAGCACCCTGCACTGGCCCTTGTTGAATTTCATCAGAAAGAAGCCGGTGGACGTTCATTATTTGTTTTTCCACTTCAAAGAATGCTTGAATTCATCATGTGTTGGGCAAGTCATTGCTCAAAGCTGGATGCTGTTGCAACTCCGTTTTCTGTGCTTGTCTCCTCTGCTGTTTTCCTCTTTGCAATGAAAATAAAATCATAAATTATCATGTAGCTTGCTGCCACAGGATGTATTGGATGCTGTACATCCTAAGATACACCAAAAGATTAGTTGTTTGTAGGAAGAACAGTGACATTAATATGTATAAATAAGGGTTCTTCGTTGTCTTGCTTCCAACAGTAACCCAATCACTAACTGGTTCTGTTAATGAATTCCCCACACAATTAAAATACTGCAGTGGCGTCATTGGGCGCCCTTTTGTAACGCACCTCTTGACGTGTGCCCCCAATGCTACGAGTTTCAAGGCAGGAAAGCAAAAAAATTGAATAACTGATGGTTGTGTAGGGGAAAGGCTGGAGAGAGGCGAGTGCTGGACCAAGCAGGCATTCTTGAATTCCCCAGAATTTGATTTTTTTTTTTTTTCAGATGTTAGAGGCACAGATTTTTCACTGGAGTGAGTGTGGGACCTGGCATCTAAGTGCAATTGTCCTGTGATCTGTTATGGAGTACTCAAGAGATCATTTTCTCAAAGAGATTGTGATTCCAGGCATATTTTGGAAAAGAATTGAAGCCCTCAGACAAGACTCTGCTGTAGCTTTTGTCCTCACACACAGGTGGAAGATCTCAGCCTGTGATTTGAAGATAGTAATTTGCTAGTCCCATGGATCTGCGAGGTCCACGTGCAGCTTAAGTCAAACAAAACATTTTCTGCAAGAAAGGCAGGTATAATTCCTATAATTCCTTTTCAAAAGGGCTGGGAATGTTTTTCCCCGCATTCCCCAGAAAAGAACTGTAGGAAATCTCAGCTTGAATGTTTGTGCCTGAGTTGAAGAAATTGAAGGGGGGGGAAAATAAGCACAGGATTATGATGCAGAAGAGCTCAGATCTGGGCTAGGCTTTTGCCCGATACCGAGGTGCTTGATTGTGCCTTAATCAGCTGGGTTAATTGCAGTATAATATTGCTTTGAAGCCTTTGAGCTCTAATCAAGTTCTATAAGTGAAAAAGATGAAATAAAGATTTTTTTTTTTTCCTTTACAGGCTTTGAAAATTTGCAATAAATGAATTAGTTCCCAAAGCCCAGATCTTGTGATCTCTTCCAAGATTATTCGATGTTCTCACCAAGGGCTGTTTCAGGCACTTATTTCTGAAGCCCCAGTTGAAAAGCTTGAAAGGAATGGACGCTTCATGGTTAATAGTAATGTAATTAAAGGCAAGGGGAAAGGGGAAAAAAAAAAGTCCACACCTAGATAAATCCTGCAGAAGGCCTTGCCACAAAGGCACTAAATTTAATTACAGGGATAATGATGTATTGCCCACAGCAGAAGAGGAAAAAGTACTTTCTCTTCTAATAGCCTAAAACTCTGTCGGCTCAGAGCCAATTACTTGTCCTGGAGTATATCTGAATAAACAGCTTCCCCCCTCCCCCCCCCCCCCTTATAATCCTGTTTGGATTATAAATTCAAGTGTGAAGACTCATTTAGCATTTGAAATTCTTATCTGTTGGACTACAGGAAAAGGTGGTTTCTCTTCAGGAAAATCAATTTAAAAGTGTATCCTTTTTCCAAACAGCTCTTGAAGGAGCGAGTCTGTCCCTTTTCTGGGTACGAGCCTCTGTTAGTAAATTCTCGGGATGAGATTTGGGGTCAACTTCTCTTCTTTATTTCTCATTCATAGAAAAAAGAAATTGCTTTCCTTTGCTTTACAAAAATTGCTAAATGACCCATGTCTTAATTTTCCAATTGACTTTAGTTCAATAGAGAGAGAGATTTGGACTGGGACCACCTGGCTTTTGTACCTGGGAGCAGATACCAACGCCGTGTCTGGCTCTGAGGAGGACCCTGCTGATTTTTTGGGGGGAAAAAATGACATTTTTCTTGTTCAATTCAGCCAGATGTGAACTTGAGTGAGAGTTTTAGGAGTCCAGTCCACTCTTTTTTGAAAACAATAGCACAACTGCATCAATTTTGAAAATAGGATGTATTTTTTTCCCTGGAGGGACTGTGGCTAGGTGCCAGGCGAGCCGTGTGGCCGGGCTGCATTGTCCAGCAAATCTCTTCATGTGTGAATTGCTCCCAGGTGAGATGTTCCATCTCGTTTCTGGCTCCTTTGCATTTCACTGGAACCAAATTGATACAATTTAGACAGTTTGTACCTAAATTTTGCCCGCTTCTCTTTGAGAGAAGATACCCAGGGAGAAGATACCCAGCTCCATTCCCGGTCCCTCTTTTCATCTTATGTTCATGATTCTTCTCTCTCTCTCTTTTAGTAACCATGGTTTTGATTCATGTTCTGAATAGTCTCCTGCTGCTTTTTTGTACCTCCTACCACAGCCCTGGGAGTCTGCAGCACTGGAGTTAGTGACTCCTGTGTGTGGCTGGTCCATGTTTCCCCTGCTCCGTTACCTTTGGGGGAAGAATTATTCCTGATTTTTCTTTCAGTATAACCCGTTGTTAACCACGGACAGCTGCAATCTGTGCTGTTCAGTTCATGTCTACAGTTGCTTGAATCCAAGGAATGCTTTTTTTTTTTTCCAGGGTATTTCTTCTCCTGCAGCTCTTGTCACGTGGGGTGTCTGCTTCTGCCTCACCTCCTTTCCACTCGCTTTTGTCCATTTTTGCTAAACTCATTCTGGGTCCTGGGCTGGGTGGCCGAGAGGGCAGCGATGCTGTCCCTGTAGCGACAGGCTTTTCTAGCTCCTGCCAACGGGTGCTTTGTGACTTCTCAGCTAATGAGAGAAAGTGAGGATTCTATGGAAATAAGGAGGATGGTGGCATCAGGGAGAAAAATACATTTATTTTCATGAAATTATCAAGGTAATCCTTGAGATAGGCTGGAAACATTTAGCTTGCCTTGAGATTTTGTACAGTTAGGTACAAGCTATACCACGTATGAAGGAGTAGACAGTAATCCCCATAGTCTGCTCCTTAAAGCCCCATAATATAACCTTCTGGAGCCTGAGTGATGAAATGAGCAGTAAATAGCTTTGTGTGATGTTCTTGGTTGAGCCTCAAGGAAAGTCAGCTGGAAAGCATCCTTCAATGGGCATTTTGGAAGAGCTGTAAGGTTTAATGGAAAGATGTAATGGTCAATACGCCAAGAGACACCTGAAGAAAATTGGGGAGAGCTAATTTAGGTGATGTGTGAAAATTTGGGGGTGCAATGAGAAGGAGGTGCCTGTGCCCTGGCTGGAGGCAGGAACGTCCTGTAGCACTGAGGTGATCAGATGTTTGGGGAGCAGAAGATGAGATGATAATTAGCTGTTCCAATTCCAGCATCTGGAGTGATGAACCCACAGAGATAAACCAGGCAGAAGAAGTTTGTGAGCTCTGACACAACATGAAAAATCTTGGAGTAAATTAAGAGTATTTGCAGGACTCATAGGTGGAAAACTAGAGGACTATGGAACTGAAGTGGGAGATCTTCTAAAACTGAGTTGTCTAAATAATTAACTGAGCTAGAAACTGAATTCTCTGCTGCTCTGGCTCTCCCTGGGGAGCAGCAGGAAGGGATACTTGCTCGCCAGGGGTGTGCGGTTACCTGCCAGGCATGACACAGCCACCAAGGGCCTGGAGGGTTTCTAGAGGAGCTATATATATTCTATAGATATATATAAAAGAATATAAGCTGTATGTGTGCAGAAGGTGCTGCGTGTGGGTGGTGCGGAGGAGGGATGTGTGTGCTGGTGTTTAGAAGTGTAGCTAATGGAGGCTCTGTCTGAAGAGAAGGGCTTTTTAGCTCTGGGTTATGGAAAGATATATATATATATATGTAAGGCTTAAATATGACACGAGATCAGAGAAACCTGGGCTTGATTCATCCTTGCTTACATAAGCAAAATGAAAATAGGATTCCTGCTTTCTATCACACGCATCAGAATCTGAGGTTGAGGAAGAGCCCAGCTCGGCAGGATTCAGCCCAGGATTTCACTTTTATCTTGCTGTGTCATTAGGGATGCGCTGGATGGGGAAGAATTTCTAGGAAGAGGAGGAAGCACGTGGTCTGCTTGTCCTGGTGATGGTATGTAGAGGTGTGAGACCTTTCCTGTACCTCTTGCAGTTATAGCATCATTATCTGAAGCAGCATCTGGAGAAAGTGGCTGGAGGGAAAGCAAACTCACGGGGGAACTGCCCAGCTTTGATTTCCACCGGGTCTGAATTTGGGACTTGATTTCCAAAGCCAGGAGGGAGTTGGGGCTGGATGTGCTGAACAGTTGGTGATTTTACTTCTCGCAGGCACTGCTGCTCTCCTCCCCGGTGATCTCTTCAGGGTTCCTAAGGGACAGGCCTTTTGGGCTGGAAAACAGCTGTCAGCAGCTGGAAGGAGGAGTTCTGCTTGTCTCCAGATACTCCAGGGCATCTTAGCAACAAAAAAAATATGTGGAGAAATAGATGGAGGGCTGCAAAGCCACGGAATGAAGGGAAACTACAGAAAATGCAGAGACTGAAAAAGAAAAGGGAGTAAGAGAATGACAGACTAATGGGGGAGTGGGATGCCAGGGGAGAGAAAAAGATGCATAAAATCCAAAGGATTGGGTGAGGAGAGGAGGGAGGCTTTCAGAAATCGGTGTGTGTGAGAACGGGACTGCTCTGAGCGCTGTCCCCAGCAGGTCGGGGACGATGGATGAGAGGAGCCGTGGGGAGGACAATCTCCCTGGTGTGTCCATAATCGTGGCAGGGGGCTCCTTGTGAACCTCCTGTGTGTGTGTCCGGAGTGGTGCTGATCCCAGAGGGTCGCTGGGAGGTGACTGGGATCTGGGTTTCCCGCAGCACGGAGCCCTGGAGGGTGTTATTTATAGCAGCAACCACTGAGGCAGGAAAAGTTTGCTCAAGCTGTCATTTGTGTGAGCCAGAAGAGCTGGAGTTGAGCTTTCCCTCCCTCCTGCTCTTGCTTTCTTCAGATTTTCACTGTAATTAGCAAGCTTTACATGAGTCGGGTCGGAGCCGGCAGCTTTCTTTAGAAGACTCTGTTCTCCAGGCAGAAATAAGGAAATATTTTTACTACTTTTTTTCTTTTTTTTTTTTTTTTTCTTTTTTCTTCTGGGACTACTTAGCCTGATCATTTGTTTTATTTCAAGGGCTGTTCTCGTGCACTGAGGTGGAAGCCACGAGATGGGAGGGGCAGAACCACATTTCTTCTGAAGTTGCAGAAACCAGCGTCTGAAAATTCAGAGTTTGGCTTTAAACGTTCGCTTTGAGCTTAGGAGGGATAGAAAAAGTCTTTTTAAGATTCTAAGCTCTACTAATTAGGGCCGGTCTGGGATGAGAAATGCTGTTCTGCTCTCATTTACCTCGAAAGCCTGTTTCCTTTGGGTACTCAAAAAGGAAGCTTTTTGGATTTTAAAGCGATGGGTTGAGAAGAGCAGAGGGTCAGTGTAGAGGCACAGCCAGTTAATAGCTGTGTTTCGGTGACAGACGGTGGCAATGCTCTGTTGTCATGTCCTGTAAGGCCACTTACAGCATATATATTTGTGTTACTATCCAAGTGGAGGAAAATTCCAAGCGGAAATTCCCAATTCTCTGCTATAGGATTTTAGTAAATACGATGAGGCGTTTACGCTGCGTGGGGCGGATATTAAAGGTAGTCACTGCTCTGCTGACACTTGCTTTGGTAAAAAAGCCTCCCTGAGCACCACACGCATCCTTCAGCAGACAGAGCTCGTTATTTTGGTGTTTGATCTTCATTTCCTTAATGCCCCAGGGTAAACATTGAAGTGAAAGTGGATCTGCTTCTCGATAGGGGCACGTGGCCGGGATTGGTGCCAAGGGAAGATCTCCTCCGGAAAGCAGCGCTTCTCTGGATGGCAGGAGATTATTAGACTTCACAAGGTTTTGTTAGGGTAAAAAAAAAAATGGATTTAGGGTGGTTTTTTTTTTTGAAGTTACTTCTGTGAAATTGGACTTACACCGAGGAGGGGAGTTTCTAAATCAGATACCATAAATACTGCTTCAGGTTCTGCTTTATTAAACATGTTTGCAAGAACAACTGATACTCCTGATTGCGGTATATCCTGATGTTAGATTAGTTTTCAGTGAAGAAATCCAGACTTGTGGGCAAGAAATAGAAGAGATTCTGCTTGATAAGGTGCAAGGGTGATGCTCTTGGGAGGAATAAGCGGTTGGAAAGTGGGAACCTGGGAAAGTTTGGGGAGTAATGGGAAAAGGCAGAAGTGGATTTGTGGGGAAATCACAGCAGTTGATAATATTCCCTTTTTTTTTAAATCCTGCTGTGGAATGAGCTGGGCCCCTGGAGTAGTGTGTTGGTGTCTCTCTACTGGGAGTTTTATTGGAATATTGGGGAAAAAAAACGGATTGGGAATTGTAGAGGACTGGTAGGAGAGGTGGATTTCTAGGATTTTGTGGATTTGGAGTGACCTGTTAAAAGACAGTTGTGAAATGGGTTAACTGCATCCGTGGAGCTGTTTGTGGGAGTAGAGATGCGATGGGAGAACATTTAGCAAAGGGTAATTCGTCGTGAGTTCTAAGAAGCAATCCTTAGTGGTGAATGACACGGGAAAGCAGCAAGAATTTAATTGTTTGAGTCATTTACAATAACCCGGAGAACGCTCTTGAGTTCAGAACTCGTCCTGGGTGATTTAAGGACATGACAATACGTGTGACCTCCATGACCCAATCTTTTCAGTCTCATTTGGAAGGGTGTAAGATTCAGGCATGTTCTTGCCCGAAGTAAAGAATGGGAAGCCAAAGTAGGAATCGAATCTGAACCCAAGAGAAGGCACAAACCGTCCGACAAGATCAGCAGAGATGTATGTTAGTGCAAATGTAAAAGTCGGAGACAGAAACGTCGTAGAGACCAGGTGTTTGATTAGAAATGGAGCTGTGGGTCCAGGGTCCCACGATTGGGGATGCGATTGAGAGAAATCACTGAAATAAACAGGCAGCACCAGTAAAATGAGAATAGAGTGTATCCAAGTAAGGTTTGGATGCTCAGAAGCCAATTTCCAACCTGGTCGAGACTGGAACTTTCACATAGTTAGCATCCACTTTTAATGATTACAAATTGTATTAAAAAGAGGTGCATTAAGGTGTCATCTACCAAAGAGCTTGTCACACAGTGGTGATTCTCAGCGGTTTTGACTTGCAACTGGGGATGCAACTACGCAACCACTTAGTATCATAGAATCATTTGGGTTCGAAGGGAACTTAAAAATCATCCAGCCCCACTCCCTGTTCTGGGCAGGGACACCTCCCACCACACCAGGTTGCTCCAAGGCCCCTCCAACCTGGCCATCAACCCCTCCAGGGATGGGGCAGCCACAGCTTCTCTGGGCAACCTGGGCCAGGCTCTCACCACCCTCACACCAAGAAGTTCTTCCCCACATCTCAGCTCCATCTCCCCTCTTACAGTGTCAAACCCTTCCCCTTTCTCCTAGGGCTCCCCTCCCTGATCCAGAGTCCCTCCCCAGCTTTCCTGGAGCCCCTTGAGGGACTGGAAGGGGCTGGAAGGTCTCCCCGGAGCCTTCTCTTCTCCAGGCTGAACCCTCCCAAATCTCTCAGCCTGTCCTCCCAGCAGAGGGGCTCCAGCCCTCCCAGCATCTCTGTGGACTCCTCTGGCCCCGCTCCAACAGCTCCATGTCCTTCCTGTGCTGTAATGGGATGTGGGAAAGGAAAAACCCCAGAATAAGTTCTTGTGGGTTGTGAACATGAAAAAGAAGCATGGTCTGTGAACCCTGGGGAAGTGAGAATTTGAAATTCTGTGAGTGTGTCGCTATTAATCCTGATTATACCCCCCTCAGTGCTAGGGAGGAGGAAGAAGAGGTGATTTTAATTAAAACCTTAGCATCTTACCCTTCCAGAGTCATCTTCCCTTCCTGTATCAAGAGGTCCATGAGCGGAGCCGGCGTTTCCTCCTCCTCTGCTGGCAGTCGTGTGTGGAGGAAACCGTTCCGCGGCGATTCCATTTCCTCGGGAGCCTGGTGCTGCTTGAATGGGTGTGTGCAGCTTCTTGCCGGCACGTTTTTTGGGGAGAGGAGCCGGGAAGGATTGCCAAGGAGCGGTGGTGTTGACCGTACAGTTTTTTTTTTTCCCTGAGTTTGGCACCGATTTTTCTGTTCTCCCACTTCTTTCACTCTTCTCGTATTGGCAGCGGTGGTCCCTTTAGCTCCCGTAAAAATGACTGGTGGCTTTCCCTGGATGTGACTCATCCTCTAGGGAATTCCTGAAGCAATGAGTCAAGTTATTGGGAAAACTGTTTGCCCACTAGCATAAAGTAGGAAGCCGGGGAGCCTGCCTGTCGTATTGTAGAAAGGCAATTCTTTTTCGGTGTGGCTGAGTTTTTCCTCTCTCTTCTTAAAGGCTTCAAGACTTCAAGATTAACTGAAGTAGGGATATGTTGCTGAATATATTTATTTACACCTTGAAATATGCTCCTCCTGATTTTTTTTTAATTATTCTGCTGTTTGCTTTTTTTTTTTTTAAGGTGGCTGATCTGATAAGCATTGCAGGGTGGAGTAAAACTGACAGATTTGAATTTACCGGTATCGTAGTGGAGAAAAAATATAGCTTGCCTAAAGAAATGAGGCTGTCAGTTTGGCAGCAGTCAGCTACATCCAAAATACTCCTTTCCTAAGTACCATTTACCACTTTGTTCTGCCCTAACTGGCTGAACCCCAGCCTTTGTTATTTTTCCTAAAGACAAATTAACAGTTGTGTGGTTTGCAACCCTGAATTAACAAATTTTCAATACAGCCATGGGATATTACAACCAAAACAAAGAACTTTGATCCCTAATAATTGTGTCCAGGGAAAAATTAAACTATTGTACCACAAATGCAAGTGTGGGTTGGCCTGGGTATTGTTTGCATTCCTTGCGGATGCCTGTCAGATTTGGGGTGCTCAGTGGTTTTGAAAGCGAGGTGCTCGTTGTATCTATGGATTTCGGAGAGCTCATCTGAATTATCTTTTTCCCCCATCCTTCCCCAGCATCACTTAAGCCAAGCTTTTCGTGTCACTGGTTGCCGACTATTAAACATTAGCAGATTTTATTACCCTGTAGAACAGCAAGTTCTATTTAAAATACAAAATTAGTTTCACTTTTTAATACGTTTTTTTTTTTTTTTCCCCTTAGCAACTTGGACATTATTTTTGCTCGAGCTTGGAATCGTCAGAAAGCTCAGATTGTGGGCTTCGCTAGCACAAAATGTAGGTGGGTTGCAGATATGTCGGCATTGATACAACGATTGGGTGTTGTTTTTAACTAAATTAGTGTCAGCAGACTCGGATTGTGCTACTTCTCCACTCCTAGGCTTTCAGTAAAGTGCTTTATTTTAAGGTAAGCTTATCTGTCGACTTCTTTCTTGACCAGTTATTCGTGACGACTTTTAATTTTCTGGAGTCTGACAAATCTGAAGCTTGGAGTTAAATTGGGCTCCTCCTGAGGTCGAGGAGAAAGGATCTAGTGATCTTGGAGCTGTGAGGGTGAGGTTCTTTCCATCCTTCTCGGAATATTATTCTTCCTTTAATTTGGGCAGCTGAAACGTCTCCTGGTGCTCGCTGTCTTTATGTACTTAATTAAAGTGATTTTAAGAGGAGGATTGTGCTCATCCCTACAAACTTCTTCCTTTTTGCCTGTGGACAAATCCTGGCCTGTGGAGTACCCCAGCTGGAGAAAAAGGGGAGCGAATAAGTGCTGTGAATAGTAGTATTTTGGTATCACTTCACTCTACTTTCCATACTCTTGCACTAAAACCAATGAGATTTGCAAAATAATACCTTTTTTTTCCCCTGAAGACACCACCACTGTGGGCAGGTACATGCCAGGCAGACACATTGGTTGTTCTAGAATCTCTAGAATACAAAATAATCATTCAGAAGATGTATTTCAACTCAATTTGTATCTCAGCTTTGCAAAGTGTGGCTTTATTCCTCAAGGCAGCCTCCAAAAGAAAATTGTGCCACTGTCCCAGGCTAAAAGTGAGTATTTTGCCTGGTTTCCCCTCGTGTATTCTGTGTTTCTGTGTGATTCCATTGAATGGAGGAAAAAAGATGTTGCCAACTTGTGTATTTGTTGGGGTTTTTTTCTTAAATGATTGCTTTCTTTCTTGTTATTCTTAGGGGAAAAGTCCTAATACTTGCAAGTTGCAGAAAAGTGCTTGAAAACTTGTGTGCAGAGCCCAAAATCTGACTTAAATATTTTAATGCTGGCGTCTGTTTTGTAAAATACTTGTGAATTTTGATGTCTGGGTTAATGGCTTAGACTATCTGGGATTATCTATATTACTGCTCAAGCAGTATGTCAACGTTGGATCCTTTGTGGTTGTGTTGTTCTATGGGGAAAAGAAGCAGTTTGGAGTGAAAACTGAATGTGATACTGAATCTTCTGCATTAGGAGTAAGGTTTTGACAGAGGATTTGTGGTTTTTTCTCATAGGAGAAGAGGAACTGTTTAAGAAAAACCTCCGATAAGAGGCTTTTGAAGTTTGAGGGTATAAATTATAAGGTTGCGAGGTTCAAGGAGGCTAGCAGGTAGGAGATGTCCATGTTTGAAGATGGTGTGGGACACGTGAGAGCTATTTCTACCCAAGGCTAGAGGTGTTTGGAGAAAGACGATTGATTAGGGCTACAAAGATGATGAGGGGCCTGGAGCATCTCCCTTACAAGGAAGGGCTGAGGGACTTGGGTCTTAGTCTGGAGAAGAGAAGGCTGGGGAGGGAAACTGATCAACGCCTACAAATACTGAAAGGGTGGGTGTCAGGAGGATGGGGCCAGTCTTTTTCCAGTGGTGCCCAGGGACAGGACAAGAGGAAACGGGCACAAACTTGAATATAAGAAGTTCCATCTAAACATGAGGAGGAACTTCTTCACTTTGAGGGTAGCAGAGCCCTGGCAGAGGCTGCCCAGAGAGGTGGTAGAGTCTCCTTCTCTGGAGACATTCAAACCCTACATGGACACGTTCCTGTGGGACCTGCTGTGGGTGAACCTGCTCTGGCACAGGGCTTGAGTAGATGAGGTCCCTTCCAACCCTGTAGCATTCTGTGATTTAAGGAAGGAGCACGTGTGCTTCGGAAACACCCCAATGTGTTCATCCTGCCTGAGGCAAAGGGGCTTTGTGCAGAAATATTAGGGAGGAATAAGCCCAGATGGGCCAGTGTTGGGCCAAGAACTGGCCAGTTTGTTCTTGTTACTACCAGTGTATTCCTGTCACCATCCCCATTACACTTCCAAGGGTGTATTTATGCCAGCGTTTAGGATTTAAGCTGGTGGGATGTACAGATAAGTTCTGGTCCCCTGGGTTTTGAAGGTCAGTTTATTCTCTGAGATGTATTTTGGGTATTCGTGGCAGTATCGTAGTTCCAGATCTAACCTAATCATCCGAGTTCTGTAACGATGACATTGGAGGGAGACAATTGTGGTGTGATGGCCATATCCTGGGGGACCCGCAGCTGAAATGGGCCAAGCCACAAGAGGCTTTTTGAACCTTTCCTTTCTCAAACCTGATGGTTTAGTCCCATGGCTCTGGCGCTGACTCGTTTTATTTCCTTCTCCTTGGAAAAGGGGAGACTTTAAAGGAGAATCTTAAAATGTGAAGTCGATAATCCAAAATTAAAAGACCCCATTGATTTTTGCCAGCGTTTCCTGTGGTCTGTGGCTGGTTGTAAATAAGGCTCTTAGATGTTACAGTAATACATGCAATATTCTTTAAAGTACAGATCCGTTCCCTTAATCGTATTCAGTCGTGGTAGAACTCTCCTCACAACCTTCTGGCAGCTGCTGTAGCATCTCCCCCTCAGGGAAAGGAGCTTTCCCTGCAGTTCCTTCCAGGCATCGCTCGCAATAGAGATTTTCTGCCGCTTGGAAAAGGCAGCCCTGTCTCAGAAGGGCTCATCTTCCTTTGCTGCCGTGTAATTTATCCCCACATCATATTACAAACCTCTGTTCCACATTGAGGAGTTGTTCCTCCCTCTTTTAAGATGCTCCGAGATATTCCCCACCCTGGAAGGGCACTTTTTTGAAAGTTTGGATATTTTTTTTTTTTTTTTCCCATCTGTCCTAAGGCTCATTTCTGCTGTTTCTCGCTAACGGTTGTTACGGGTGAATTGGAGAAGGGGAGAGAGACAGGGCCAGACCTCGCCACCCAGTTCACACCATGCACTGGGTCCTGCAGGAGGTGCTGGAGAAGAGATGGTTTGTGTATGTGCGGGTGTTGGCAAGTAAATTCCTCCTGGCTGGCTTTGGGACACTCTGGATGGATGTAACCGCATCCCCTCTTCTCCCCGCAAGGGAAGAACAATTCCCAGATTGTGAGGGAGCCTCAGCTCAGGAACACAGAGAGCTCCAGTGAAAAACCTCAAAAATAGCTGGACAAGGACTGATGGAGCCTGAGCCAAATTCTAATTGATGATTTCCGTCAAGTACAGTAAGTGCTTATAGAAAGGCATGTTTAATGGGAACAGGAGGTCTCTGGGAGCTGCAGGGGCAATGGACCCAACCTGGGGTAGAAACCCCATGTGGGACATGCTCACGAGGACAGGGAGGATGAGAGGTTCAGGTAAGAGTGACTTAGGGGGCTGGAGTCCTACTATCTGTTAGTGAAGCGCTGTTTCAGAGGAAGGGTTTGTATTTTATGAACCAGCAGATGTTTAAGGGTCAGGAGCTGTACGGTTAAACAAACTGAATGTCATTTGTGGTCACCCAAATTTGTCAAACGTGGTTATTTTAAAATGCTGTTGCATTTTTAGCTCACTTCAGTATAAAACCAATTTGGCATCTGCAAGAAATCTCGAACAGCTCTAATAAATCACTTCAGGAAGAGGAAATGCAGGTAGTGGTGAGGGACAGAGCACGGTTCTGTGGCTGGAAGGAGATGAGGAGGGTTGTGAGAAGGACTTTAGCTGCCATCCTGTGTGGCAGGAGACAGTGCTAGAGGACCTAAGTGGATGGAGAGAATCTGGAGCTGTTCAGCCATTGTCCTGGGCTACTCAGGTGACTCTCGGGGCTGACCGTAGCCCTGGTCTCCTCTTGGGGCTTCTGCTGCCCCCACGGTGCACCCTCAGGACGGGCATCTCTGGGTACCAGGGCGAGGAGACCTGGTTGTGCTGTCAGGGGGAACAGAAGCTGATGCCCCCAGAAATGGCTTTGCCATGGCAGCAGAGGAGCAGAAAATTCTGTCCCCCCAAGGAAATGCTGCTGTTTGAGCTGGTTCATTTCAGTTTCCCAGATGGATTTTCCGAAGCGTCTCCAGCAGATGATCCGTGAGAGCTGGCAGTCCTGGGCTAGGACTGCCCAGACTGTGACATTCCCTGGGAACACGGTGGCATTTCAGCCAGTACCGCAGGAGCCACTGGGAGGAGGAATGTGCCAGGACACGTCGCTGGATTTCTGCAGAGCAGCAAAGGGCTTTGTCCTGTAGTGGCTTCTGCAACCATCTACAAAGCTAAGACCTAGAAAGCCTCTTTCTTTTGGGCTTTCTGTAGGAAAGTCCAAAAGATAGAATCATAGAATGGTTAGAGTTGGAAGGGTCCTTAAAGATCATAGAGTTCCAAACTCCCTGCTCTGGGCGAGGACATTTCCCACTAGGCCAGATTGCTCGAAGCCCCATCCAGCCTGGTCTTGAACGCCTCCAGGGATGGTTGATGATGGTCTGGTTGCTGGGCTTTCAACAGTTGAACCCCTTTTGAAGGTGTTTGGGTGAATAATTCCATAGGACTCTGGAGCTGAGGCAGAATTTGGGGTCTGTCAAAGCCAGAAGAAACTACTGTTGATTTCAGCGTGGTGTTGGCCTCCCATCTTTTGCTTGACAGCAGTAACAAGTGATGGGCTGAACTGCAGGGGTTTTGGAGAAGGTTTTTTGCAGGATGGAGGTGGGGATGCTGAGTGAGTCCGTGGCCATTCCTCATGAATCCAGGGATGAGGGTTTGCCAGGGGTTAGTGTGGGGGTTTTGTGGGTGCTAAACGTGCCTCGGGTGCCTGTGTGATCCTGTGAGCTCAGAGCAAACCCTGCGTGTGTGGATTCGGGTGGTGGGGAGAGGCTGGTTCTCTCCTGGGGTGGTGGTGTGGGTGGTCTCCTGCGGTTTAAGATCTCCTCAGCCCTTTTCCTTCAGCTGTGGCTGCCTTCAGCTTGTATTTACTTGTATACCTTCTTCTGAGGCTAATGTCAGACATGATGGGATGTTGGATTAGACTAAATCTCCGAGGTTTAGCTGGAATGTTGTCTCGCTGTAGCATTTTTCTGCCTTGCTCTTTTCTCTAAGCCTTCCCCTACAGACAGCTAATTCTCCCCTTCCCCCACATCCTGTCATACCCCAGAGCATGTCACAAGGAATTAACGGCTGAAAAGGCCCCGGGAGAGGCTGCTCCTCTGGAACAGTCTCTCTTTTCTGTGACTGGGGTGGCCCCTTCTCTGTGCCCCTTTTGTGTCTGGTCCAATTCCCACCCCTTGGCCATTCAGTCCATGCCAGAGGGAGACGCCAGTGGCCCCTGAGCCTTTCCCAGCCCTTTAGGGGCTCCAGACCCATCCTGAATCCCTGCCCACAGCATTCCCAGTCCTTCCAGCTTCTCGGCAGCAAGAGGGAGGAGGTTTGTGATGCTGTTCTTGCTGCTGGAGGGCTTTTCCTTCTCTCCCATCGCTCTGCATCTCTGCTAGCATCGCCCGCTCTCGCTCCCGGTCCTCCTTCCCACAATTCACATACAATCTCCTCAGAATAGGGATGATGTCACTTCCTTCCAGAGGGTGCTGGGGGTGTGGAAAGGGGGGAGTCACGACCCCTGCTTCGTTGGCTTTCAGCAGCCCCGATGAATAAATGAGGTTGCTGTCTTGGGAGGGGAGGGAATTGCTGTGAAGATGATGCCCGGCTCCTTCAGCAGGGAGCCACCCCGCCGTCCTGCCCTTTGCCGAGTGGGATTTTCAATGGCTGCGAGAAGAGTTTGCTGTTCCCTCCTTCCCCTTGTGATGTCTGTCTCCGTGGATATACACTTTTCCTGAAATACCCCTCACGGGAGAGAAGAACACGCAGCGGCTGGACCACGTGCCATGTAAGATTTCTGCTTCCGTAGCTCCTTCTTTGAGCGGAGGGTCAAGGGCTCTGGACTCCTCGCACACAAAGCTTGTCCCTGCATGTGCTTCCCCCCGAATTTCAGCGTTGGGAGCTTGAGGCAGCTTTCCCTGGGTTTCAGCTTTCAAGGTCCTGGGAATTTTTCAGTCTTTGTGGCAATCTTAGAAATTTTTCACTCTTTGCAGGAATTTTAGGGGCGGTGTAAGGGGTTCTCGCTGTTGCAAAACTAGGGTCAGTGGTCTCAGGGCTGTTTGGACTCTGACCTTCCACTTTCCTCCCAACCCCTCTGCTAAATCCTATCTTCATCATCTTAAAATGCAGCTCCTGGGATAGAGCCAGAGAGTCCTCACACTGAGAGATTTCCTTTTTTTTTTTTGTTTTTCCCTTTCCTGTGAGCTTTACAGTCTCAAGCCTCCTGTCACCTCCCTCCTTTCCAAACTGGGGGCCAGGCCCCAGACCTCATGGTTTCCATTTTTCTATAGACAGGCTTTGAAAATTAATTGGCACTTTTTCTGTGGTGTACTGGGAACCCAGTAAACACACAGCTAGGAGTGACAGCCCCACCGTGAGTATTCTCACGTGTGACAGTGAGTGACAGCCCGCTCTGCTCCGTCCCCATCTGTTGCTGTGGATAAAGAATTCACATCAGATGTTTGCTCTTGCTGGTGCCCTGCCTGCTAAACTGGGAGAGGGTGGTGAAAGCTGGGCAGAGCACGACTGCTTCTATCTGGAGAGGTGGAAGAGTTGTGGAAAGCACGTTGGTGGGATGCAGCCAAGGGATGGTGGGAATTGAGGCTGGGAGGTGTTGTGGTGGCCAGAGGCAGAGTGAATGAGCATCCTGGAAAGGATGTCCCCATATTTACCTGGAATACTGTGTCCAGCTGTGGAGTCACCAGCACAGGAAGGACCTGGACCTGTTGGAGCAGGTCCAGAGGAGGCCAAGGAGATGCTGGGAGGGCTGGAGCCCCTCTGCTGTGAGGACAGGCTGAGAGAGTTGGGGGGGTTCAGCCTGGAGAAGAGAAGGCTCCGGAGAGACCTTGGAGCCCCTTCTAGTCCTTCAAGGGGCTCCAGGAAAGCTGGGGAGGGACGCTCGATCAGGGAGGGGAGCCCTAGAAGGAGGAGGTGAAAGAGGGGAGATGGAGATGAGATGTGGGGAAGAACTTCTTTGTTATGAGGGTGGTGAGAGCCTGGCCCAGGTTGCCCCAAGAAGCTGTGGCTGCCCCATCCCTGGAGGGGTTCAAGGCCAGGTTGGAGGGGGCTTGGAGCCACCTGGTCTGGTGGGAGGTGTCCTTGCACAGGACAGGGGGTGGGACTGGGTGATCTTGAAGGTCCCTTCCAACCCAAACCATTCTGTGATTGTATATCCTGAGCAGGGTTAATGATACTCAAGATATAAGCGCTTAAACCCGTGGCACGTACCAGGCAGACGGGTTATTCCCGGCAAGGCTAGAAGTCGCCAGATGGCCAGAGGAGTGAGCAGTTTGAAGGTAGAGCTGCAATGTACTGAGTGCTCCGATTATTATGTGCTGAGGAAGTGTGAATCCAACTGGTGTTGTAATTTCACATGTGCTTTGTTTGGGGAATAGAGCGTTTCCTTCACCCAAGTGAGTAACGTACTGGAAGTGTTTCAGCCCCTTAACTATGGAATCTCCCGGAAAGCGTGAAAGATTTGTGTAGGTTTTTAATATTTGGTGAGTGAAACGGGTAGGAAGGTCCAGTCCACCAGCTGTGGGTGTTGGTAAAGGGGGGGGAGACTCCTCTGTTTTGGGGGTGTAGGTAAGGGATGGGGTAACCACACCTGAGGGATGAGTAGTTTTTAGTAGGACAGGGCAATTTCTGTTCTGCTGTGATATAGCCCGTGCTTTGTCACAAAACCAACACCATCTTACTTGGAAGGTTCAAATTAGTTTAAATGTGATCGTGTCACTCCTCCCCCTCCCCCTTTTTTTTTTTTTTTTTACCCCAGAGCACTAAATTAAAGACATCACAAACAAGTTTGGGGTTTTTGCCTGGTGCACTGAGCTATGACGGATGATATTCCCTCTGAAGTGCTGTTGGGAATCCCGATTATATCGTAAGTAACAAGTGTGGATGCTTTGATTTCTGCCTCCGTGAGCCCAACAGCAAATTGCTGGTACAAAGAAGAGTTATTACTTTGGAGGTGGACCTTTGGAGTGTCATGGTCACAGCAGGTCGTGGACGCAGCACTCTGGCAGTGGTGTGTGAACACGAAAATTGGGAGGTCAGGGGGGTTAGAAGAGGAAAAGTGCTGTGATTTGGAACCGAGATGCATCAGTTGGGAGAACTTGGCACTCTTGAGGTGGTAGCTCAGAGTGGAGAGGCACAGGCCACTATGTGGTGCCCCCTGGCCAGTGGGAGCACAGGAGGGTGACAGGTAAAGGAGTGTGACGGGGTTCAGGGTGTGGAAGAGGCACAGGAATGACTGGTGGCTGTGGGTACACCACTTAGACACGAGCTCAGGAACCCAAAGGGTGACAAAACCAGACAGAAGTCGTTGCTGTGGGTCGTGGTTGAACCGTGTTGTGCAAGAAATGCAGACGGGAGGTAGGGTGTGCTGCCGGGAAGGACGGAGCCGATCCGGTGCTGTGGACTTGGACTGGAGCAGACTGGAGTAGGTACAGCAGAACTGAAATGGTGTGGGAGAGCTATGTTGAGAGGAGGTGTCTGGATAGCCCTGTGGAGTCTTGTGACTTACACCGCTGCTGTTTCTTTTTTTGTTGTGTTGTTTTTTTGTTTTTTTTTTAAAAAAGGGTTTGTTGAAGCTTTAAAAATAGGAATACAAACAAAATGGGCAGAGGAACAGCCAGCCCCTCAATCTTCGACCTTTTAATTGTTAGTGCCTGTCGGGGCCAGCGTGAACACAAAGGAGATGTGGAGCTGGCAGGGTGCTTCTCCACAGCTGATGGTCTAGTGAGGCATCTCCTAGGAGCTTCCTCTCTCAGTTCTAAGTTAATAACCAGTCTAACCAGTCAGTAGCTTCCCTGGATGCTGCCACTAACTTCTACTGGTTATTTTGGCTTGGCGAGCTGAGGGAGGGAAGGAATTGTTGGACAAGAAAAAAGGCAAGGCAGCAGATGTGGAAGAACGTCGGTAACAGGTATTGAGTTGAGTTCTTTAGAACTAAAGCCAGTGTAACCTGTGCAGAGCATCCCCTAGTGACTGACCAACATGTGGCTCTAACAGGATTCCAAATAATCTTGTGAAGTGGAGCTTGGTGATTACCTTCAGTGAGTTACAAACCTGCTTCACCTGATCCATCCCACTCTTTAAACTGTAGGTTCTTCTTCTCTGCTCTCCTTCCCGAGCGTGCCGTGCCCCCTGGTGCCGGAAGGCAGAAGCTCTGCCATCTTTGATATTAAATAGAACAGTTCTCAGGTGCAGTCCTTGGGCTGCTGTGGGGTTGTGGGGGCTCTCCTGAAGGGTTTGAAGAGGGTCCAGCAGCATCTTTGATTCTGTTTTTGGTTTTTTTTTTCCAGGAGGTGAGTGTCGTGCCTGCTGAACTTCCCCAGACCCGCTAGCCATGCCAGGGATTGTCGTGTTCCGCCGTCGCTGGTCTGTAGGCAGCGATGACCTGGTTTTGCCCGCCGTCTTCCTCTTCCTCCTGCATACCACCTGGTAAGTGAGAAAGGCAGAACCACGGTTTCGATTCTCCCATGAATTCTTTTTTTGCTATTCCTGTTTCTCGCAGCTGTAATTCTTCCTGCGCTTATACATGCGGCTGGAAGGCTTGTTTGGGGCATTTGTGACAGACACCACCATATTTCCAGCTTCTGGTTCTTTGGATAAGTTCTATTCTAAGTTATAATTCCAGTTCCAAAGAGGGAGCCTGACCAGAGCTCCCTGTATCCTCCAGTCCTACCCAAGGTTGTCCGCTGGAGTTTGGGGCTGTGTTTCTGTACCAGGGGCTCAGGAAAAAAAACCAATTGGAATGGCAAATCCCGTGGGATAATGTGACTTGACACAGATCAAATTGTTCTGACTGGGGTAGCAGGGCCTCTGGATGGCTTGTGGGGAGGAGATTTCCAGACCAAATTAATATGAATTATAAGTAGCTGTGGGACACTGAGCATCCTCAGTAGCTTTGCGAGGAGAGCAGGTATGGGATATTACGTGCAGCTTGCTTTGGCTTACTGCTGGTAACAAACTGGTTTGTGACTGGCAGGTTTGTGATCCTCTCTGTGGTGCTCTTTGGGCTGGTGTACAACCCCAACGAGACCTGCTCGCTTAACCTGGTGGACCACGGCAGAGGCTACCTGGGCATCCTGCTCAGTTGTATGATCGCAGAGGTGGCAATCATCTGGCTCAGCATGCGAGGCAGTATCCTCTACACAGAGCCCCGGGACTCCATGCAGTATGTGCTCTATGTCAGACTGGGTAAGAGGCAGCGGCCTGAGGCCTCCTAATGACTCAGCCTCCACATTGCCATCTGCTAGCGCAGAAGACTTCTCTCCCCACACCCTGACAAACACACAGCTTCTGAAAGACATCCAGATGGCCACTTGTATGTGATATGCATCTGAATACATCGCATAGACTGCACCCTGTCATTGCTGTAAGACTCTCATGCAATGCCCCAAATATCTTTCTAGCAAACCTTTAACTTGTCATCCTCATTTGCGATGCAGGTACATCCTTTTCCTCTAACCAAATATGCTCCCCTTCTGTCTTGCCACACAGATCTGCCACGGCGAGATGCATCTACACCTCTCCCCCACCTTTTTTTTTTTTTCCCCACCCTTTTTCCTATGATACGGGCCTATATCCGTGTAAATCGTGGTGGTTTTGACCGCGAGGCATGTGCGTGTCCTTCCCTGTCCTACAGACACTTCAATCTACACCCACCCACCTCGAGACACGTACTTGACCTCTTGACTCACACGTGATGCATCTCTCCATCCAACACCTTTGATGCTCCCCCTCCAAGCACCAGGAGATAAATAGGTTTTACCACCTGCTCGCTGGTTGCATCCTCTCTGGGCGCATATTTTGTCTTCCTAAAAACATTTCTTGTTTCTCTCACCCACCAAGAACTAGATCAGAAAAGAGATTGTTCCTTGTTACCTCATTCCCCGGCTTCTCTTTTAGCTTGTCCTCCCTCCTCTGTTCTGTTGTCTTCCAGGTACTCCATCAGATTTTTCTGTGCCAAGTGAAGATTTTTAAGAGCAAAATCTTTTGGAGATGCAGAGTCAGACCCTTCCCAAAAAAGCATCTCGTGTTTGTGCACCTCTGTTTTTTGCTGGGTTGTTTTTCCTGCAGAATTCGCTAAAATTATGGGTAACTTTGCCTGTCTGGGAGCTCTAAAGCTCTGTCTGGGAGACATTTCCACCTTTGAGTGCTAAGTGCAAATCATTAACATGAATAGCAAACAAACCTTTCCAGTTTCCCAGCCACACTGCAGTCTCCCTAGGGAAGCACGTAGAGCCCGACAGTTTGAGGAACACGTGTTAAAACCAGACTAAATGGGGTAAGGGAGGTAGAGAGAATCCAAAGAGCCATTTTCCTGCCCAAGAAACATCCATTTTTCTGCCTTTAAACCCAACATGTGTTCAGGGTCTGTTTTCCCACTGTATCTTGAGTCTTGTATGTGCTTATTTTGTGAGGCTTTTTATTCTTAATGGCTTCATCGGTTCTGATGATAGAAACAGGAGCGTGACCGTTGTGTGGGCAAGGTCCATGTGACTGTCCCATTTTAAGCCTGTGCTGTTTTGGCGCATGTGAATCTGGGGAAAAAGTTCCAATATGAACCCAGAAAAATCTCATTTGTTCTCCTGCAGCAGGTAATCTCCGAGGGGAGACGAGCAGAGGCGGGCAAAGCCCAGCTCAGTTTGAGAAGAGAAGTTGGGCTGGTACTTCTTGGTTAAGAAGATAAGTCCAGCCTTGTTCTTTGCCCGCTGCTGTTGAAAACTATTTGCTCTGTGGCTCTTTGAACTCGTTTTTCCAGGCCAGTGAGAGGCTTTAGGAAGCCACTTATGAAAAGATACTGTGCCAACACCTAGATAAGGAGGGTGGAGGGTTAGTCGGCTGGAATGTGGGTTCAATCTTGGCTCCACCAAAAGCTCCTTGGGCGTTACTAAGCAAGCTCTTTCCCCTCCTGTACTTTGGGGTTGTAGTGTGCAGAGGAATTATGAGGATGGACGCTTAGGAGTAGTGTTTCCCATCTTTTTTCTTTTGTGTTCCAGGGAGCCCCTTTCAACCCCCAATTTCTTGTTCATTACCACGGTAACGTGCAAAGCCGAGGAGCCGGTAAATTACTCCTTAAGGACCATGTCCTGGGAGCTATTACTGGCTGGACTGCAAAGGGCAGAGGTGCTGGGAACATTTGCTAAGTGTAATAACCAGGATTAATCCTGGACACACACTATTTATCTCATATCTTTGAATCGGGCAGCTGTTTGAGGTGGTTAATTAAACCCTAGATGGTGTTACCTGGTGATTCTCGTTAGCTAAAGGAGGCTTTCCACTGTCACAGAAGGGATGGCCATCGCTTCACGCCCCTGATACAGCCATGGCACTGACAGGTCTGTGCACATGGGGTCCCTGTGTCATTTAGGTGTAATTAGTGTTAAGGACACATTACATTTTTTGCTTCATTTTCTCAAATATCACCCTCCAAAGCATTGAGGTCCCATCCTGCAGTCATTTCTTCTGTGCTACTGTCCTGCTAAAGAACCTGTCTTTGGGTTTCCTCTCCAGAAGACTGGGAGGGGTGGTTGTTAATCCTTGGGGAGATGCTGCTACTATCCATTATCTTCCTTTTTTTTTCTTTTTTTTTTTCCCCAGCTATCTTGGTGATTGAGTTTGTCTATGCCATTGTGGGCATCGTCTGGCTAACGCAGTACTATGCTTCCTGCAATGATATCACAGCCAAGAGCGTCACTTTGGGTACGTATCTGGAACGTGGTTTGTGTGTGTTCCTGTGTCTGTGCTGACATCCCCTCGCCCTGGAGAGCTAATTCACTCCCTCCTCTGAGGATTGACTGTTGGATTGGGGCTGTAAATGTGGGGCTTGTTTTCCGGAGCCGTTATTGCTCAGAACAGTTATTCGTTTGTCTGCGCTGAGGCAGGAATTCCTGTTCCCATGGAAGGGGAAATCTCTGAGACTTGGTTCCTCTTCAGTTCTAAAATGGTTTTACTGTTTTCCTGGAATTCCTTCTCAATCTCTGCCTGTCTCCTGGGGGGGGGGAAATGATGCTAATGATGTAGCCCCCCTAGATACTTGGTGGCTATTTAATGGCCTTCTCCACGGGCAGTCTCCTAAAACAGCTGGAAAACCCAGCTGTGGTTTAGAAGCCTTTCCAGAGGTTCTCCTTTTGCAGCAAGAATATTTGGGGTAACTTTATCTGCCCGGCAGCACTGGAGCTGGGTCTGTGTGTGGTGAAAAGCAGGGACTGACACAAAGCAGGGAGGGGTGGCTGACACACCAAGGGGCTGTGCCACCATCCAGCGAGACCTGGACAGGCTGGAGAGTTGGGCAGAGAGGAACCTGATGACATTCAACAAGGGCCAGTGCAGGGTGCTGCACCTGGGGAGGAATAACCCCCCCACCAGGACAGGTTGGGGCTGACCTGCTGGAGAGCAGCTCTGAGGAGAAAGACCTGGGAGTCCTGGTGGACAACAGGATGCCCAGGAGCCAGCAGTGTGCCCTGGTGGCCAAGAAGGCCAATGGCATCCTGGGGGGCATCAGGAAGAGTGTGAGCAGCAGGTGGAGGGAGGTCATCCTGCTCCTCTGCTCTGCCCTGGGGAGGCCCCATCTGGAGCACTGGGACCAGTTCTGGGCTCCCCAGTTCCAGAAGGACAGGGAACTGCTGGAGAGGGGACAGCAGAGGGCTACAAAGATGATGAGGGGCCTGGAGCATCTCTCTGACGAGGAGAGGCTGAGGGACTTGGGTCTTTTTAGCCGGAGAAGAGAAGGCTGAGGGGGGATCTGATCAACGCCTACAAATACTGAAAGGGTGGGTGTCAGGAGGATGGGGCCAGTCTTTTTTCAGTGGTGCCCAGGGACAGGACAAGAGGGGAATGGTCCCAAACTGGACCATAGGAAGTTCCATCTCAACATGAGGAGGAACTTCTTTTCTTTGAGGGTGGCAGAGCCCTGGAAGAGGCTTTCCCAGGAGGTGGTGGAGTCTCCTTCTCTGGAGACATTCAAACCCACCTGGACACGTTCCTGTGGGACCTGCTGTGGGTGGACCTGCTGTGGCAGGGGGTTGGAGGAGATGATCTCCAGAGGTCCCTTCTGACCCCATAGCATTCTGGCATTCTATGACTGCTGCTGCTGAGGCTTACGAGCAGAGCCCCCAACTTCTGTCTTCGCAGGAATGGTGGTGTGCAACTGGGTTGTCATCCTCAGCGTCTGCATCACTGTCCTCTGCGTCTTCGACCCGACAGGCCGGACCTTTGTCAAACTACGCGCCACGAAACGGAGACAGCGCAACCTGAGGACGTACAACCTGCGGTAAAACCCTTTCTGGAAGAGCTGCTTTGGTTTTTGGGTTTTTTTTTTTTTCCCTTGTTCTTAACATTCTCCTTGCTTTGTTTCGGGGAACAGTCAGCTTCAGGCGGCGCTTCCCTTTGGTGAGGGTGATGTTTGGAAGAAGGCGGCTCAGACTGTCAGGTGCTGTGTGTGGGCATCTGTAGCCAGAGGAGGCGAAACAACGCGGTTTCTGGCTGGATCCTGCCTTAGTCACTGGATTTGTGAATCCTTACGAGCCCCTTGAGCCAGCACTGACCACGACAGCCTGTTTTTCCATCCCGTAGCAGTATTTTGCCTGGTAACAGCCACCCAGTGCTTAAATTTTGCTTAGATTGAGGCAGCACCACCTTCCAAAAACCCCTTTCCTTCTTTATTTTTGTCTTCAATATACGACCTTTTGGCCTTGAGGTTTCTTGGTCTTGGCCAAGAAGCAGTTTCTTTTGTGTTGGTAGTCAGGTCTTTTAATTAAGAATTGATTGCATCTCTGAGCTACTCGGACGGGGATATGAAAGCTTTTTTTTTTTCAGTGAGCAAGGCATTTTTCAGAAGGGTTTTTTTTTTTTTCCCCAGTAGCAGGACAACACAAACAGCCTTTGTTTTTTGTTTTATGCGGCCTTGACATATGTAACTGTCAGCGAGGAATGTGGCTTTGTAGGACTTGAGGGCATTAGGTTTTGAAGGCTAAAAAACGAGGCTTTGGAAAAATACTCTGTGAATTTTGCATTTCTCCTCAGGAATGTGTTATCCGAGGGGTGTTATAAATACGTGCTCTTCCAGTGTCTGTAAAAAGCGTCCTTCAGGTTGCCTTTTTTGAGGAAAAACTAGACTTTTCTGAGGACCGTGCAGCGAGTTTTGTTTGGAGGGACGTTTTTTTAATGGCAGAACATTTTTCCTACCCTTTCCAATGTACTAAAATAAGCCTTGAATATTCAGAATTAGTGCCTCGTTAACCAACCGTGTGAGATTACTGTGTTGTGATCGGGACATTCCCAGGGAGATGGGGAGGAGAAGCTGTGACAACACTGAGGATCTAATACCCCCCACTACATCAAAGCTCTTTGACTCAACACGTTATTTTTCCAAAGGGAAACCGAGCACCACAAATTGAAAAGTGGTTTGGTTTTGGTTTTTTTTTTTCCAGAGAACTTAGGAGTAAATCAAAACAACCCCGAAATGATCTCCCTTGTGAGGAGTTTTGAGATCCCGGACAACTGAGTGAAGGTGTTTGTCCCTTGGGCCATGGCCAGGTTTTTCCCTCCAGACCCATAACATTTTCAGGGAGCTTGTGCTGGCTTTTTTGCAGATTTTCACTCCGGAAAGAGAGCGTTACCAGATGTTAACAAGCAAAAAAAAAAATGCTGCGGGCTACAATGTGAAAGGGAAACTTAAAATGTTACTGTGTTCGCTACTAAAGTAATTGTTTTCAAAGAATATATTTTGAAATCCACCGCTTGTTTAAAACAATCCTTTGGGAAGGATACATTATAAAATTCTCTGCCTTTTTCTGGATTATGATCTTATAAGATGCTGGGGGCCATCCATTCCCATTGAAGTCCCTTGGTCTGCAGTGATACGTGCCTTCTGATGCACAGCAGTAGTTGCACCTTTGTATCATACTTAACCTGAGCCGTATTTTCTCCATTAACTCATGAAAAATCCTGTGATTTGTTTATCACATTAAGGAGATACGTAACTTTGGCTTCCTTTTCGTATCGCTCTGCTGTTGCTGTTGGACTCTGTTCCACAGTGGCTCTCCTTTACCAGTGGCATCGTGATGTGTGTGGGCTTTTTATGTTCTTGCAGAGCTAAGGAAATAAAACAACAAAACAAACGGCTCAGCTAATTGCTGAGGCTTTTCTAAGAAACTGGCTTGAGAGCTCCCACTAAACACGGGGAAGTTCAGCCTCGGGAAGAAAGAATTTGGGGAAAAGTTGGAGTGAAACCAGCTCAGAGCGCACTTGCTTGTTCAACCCCCGCGGTGAAGTTGTGAAGTTCTTTGCCTTGCTGCCCAAGTTCTTTGGCATTTGGTGGAGCAAAGTGTTTGCCAGCCCCATCTCAGGACAATCCTGTTCCCGTTCCTCTTCCGGAGCCTTCCTTAGGAGTTAGAGATAGTTGTTTTAAAACACTCAGGCACAAGTTCCCACATGCAGTGATAAATGCTTGGGGCAGAGTGGCTGGAGCTGCCTGGCTGAAAAGGACCTGGGGGTGTTGGTGGCCTGTCAGCTGAACATGAGCCAGCAGTGTGCCCAGGTGGCCAAGAAGGCCAACAGCATCCTGGCCTGGGTCAGGAACAGCGTGGGGAGTAGGACTCGCGAGGTGACTGTCCCCTGTAGTGAGCACTGGTGAGGCCCCACCTTGAGTGTTGTGTCCAGTTTTGGGCCCGTTACCACAAAAAAGACAATTGAGGTGCTGGAGCGGGTCCAGAGAAGGGCAACGGAGCTGGTGAGGGGTCTGGAGAACAAGTCTTGTGAGGAGAGGCTGAGGGAGCTGGGGGTGTTCAGCCTGGAGAAAAGGAGGCTGAGGGGAGACCTTCTCGCTCTCTCCAACTCCCTGAAAGGAGGGGGTAGCCAGGGGGGTTGGTCTCTTCTCCCAAGGAACAAGTGATGGGACAAGAGGAAATGGCCTCAAGTTGCACCAGGGGAAGATCAGTTTGGATATTAAGAAAAATTTTTACACTGCGAGGGTTATTAAGCCTTGGAATGGGCTGCCCAAGGCAGTGGTTGGGGCACCATCCCTGGAGGGATTCAAAAGCCGGGTTGACATAGTCCTCAGTAACATGGTTTAGTGATGGTTTTTATCAGAGTTAGGTTGATGGTTGGACCAGATGATCTTAAAGGTCCCTTCCAACCTGGACAATTCTATGATTCCATGTTGATGGATTGTCCTGCAGGATTTTCTCCTTCTCTTGCAGGAAAATAGTCCTTTACCAGCATTTTTTTCTTCTTTTTCTTCTTTGTGATCACCCACCAGAAAAGAAAAGTGGTCATTTTTTTGATTGATCTGACCTGTATTGAATTAGTCTGTGTTGACATTTAAAAGAAAAAAAAGAGTATTAGAGGAGCTGTGGACTTTATTACGATGATCACACAGTCACCTGCCTCAACGCCACCAAAGCCTGGCTTGATCTAAGGAGTGTTAGTGGTTACAACAGGAAAAAAATAAGGGACTGTCTTAATGTAACCCTGCAAAAGGTAGTAACTGGGACAAGCTCACAGCGGTGGAGTCAATTGTCAATTCAGCTATGGTTCGTTTGAAAGAGGGTTGTCCAATTAGCTAATTTTGCAGCTGAAATGGAAATGTCATATAAACCGAATGTGGGTTGAGCTAAACCTTCTGTATTCGGCCTTTTTTTTTTTAACCTTTTCTAAATTGAAAGAGAACGTTTAGCTTGCTTTCCTTTTGGATTAAAGTTATGCACTGTACTTGAATAAAGAGTACAAATTGTTTGAGTTTTGAGCCTGCATTATGTTTAATAAATATGTTTTTTCCAAATAAGCTATTTATTGGGAAAAAAAAATATAATTGCACAGCTCCTCTCCTACTAAGTGCTCAGGGTCTTTTGTCTCATTCCCACCACCTGGGGCAGGGTTTTCCTACACCCTGGCACATGATGCAGCTGCCAGGTTACCAGTAGACCCTCCTTCCATCTAGAGCACCAGGTCCTCCTGGATATCCTGCTTCCAGCAGATAGAGAACAACAGCAGCTTCATTACAGCCATCATTCAGGCAGGTCACCATGGATATAAATACAGAGCCTTGGCCAGAACAGCAGATTATTGACCTTCTTGTCCTACAAAATGAGCTGAGTTGTTAATCTGTGTGCTGTCTCCTTGTCTCTGCTGGAGCAGGATAAATATAAGAAAATGGTTTAGCACACATTTTGCCAGTGATAGTGTGGGCTGTGTGACTTTGTGCTGGATCCTACTATTTGGAGAAGACTGCAGAGAGACCTTAGAGTCCCCTCCAGTCCCTCAAGGGGCTCCAGGAAAGCTGGGGAGGGACTCTTGATGAGGGAGGGGAGCCCTAGGAGGAAGGGGAAGGGTTTGACACTGAAAGAGGGGAGATGGAGATGAGATGTGGGGAAGAAGTTCTTTGCTGTGAGGATGGTGAGAGCCTGGCCCAGGTTGCCCCGAGAAGCTGTGGCTGCCCCATCCCTGGAGGGGTTCAAGGCCAGGTTGGAGGGGTCTTAGAGCAACCTGCTCTGGTGGGAGGTGTCCCCCGCATCGTGGAACTGGATGGTCTTTAAGGTTCCTTCCAACCCAAACCATTCTGTGATTCCATGTTCTCCTGCCTGCCCTCATGTGCATACTCTGCCCTTTATTTACAGACACCGCCTGGAAGAAGGACAAGCCAGCAGCTGGACTCGCAGACTCAAAGTTTTCCTTTGCTGCACGAGGACAAAAGACTCTCAGTCGGTGAGTACCAGATATCTCCTGTCGGGGAGCAAGCTGTGTGTGTGATGATATGTGGGACTCAGCAGAGAGTAGCAGAGTCAGGGTTCCTGCTGTCCAGCCTGGACCACGTGTGTCTCATTTCACCGCCAGTGTTCTTTGAGATCTCGAGGCCCGAGGAATCCGCTGAGCCTTGACAGTAGCGCACATAAAGCACTGGAAATCCCTTCCAAGAAGGAACAAATTGAGCCACCCTTGGAATGCCCAGGCTTGGAATCTTGCTGTGTGTTGGGTTCCTTTTCCTTCCTTTCAGCCCAGGTAGCCCAAATGAGCATTTGCCTTTCTGCAAGAGGAGCTGGGTATTCCATGCAGTTGTTTCCCTCTAGATGCAGATGTGACATCGCAGAGTAGGACAACTAGGAGTTGTCTTTTCAAAGTGGCTTGTCTTAACCCTCTGGTTTTCAATATTACAGGACCCTCTGAAGGTAAGTTGAGCGCTGAAAAGCAGTGCTGTCAGTCTTAAACTCTTCTCCTCAAGCTGTTCTTTACCTCACTAAAAACTGGAATAATAATTTTATGTGAAGATATCAGTGGAAGAAATACATATTTTTCACTATGTTTAGGTTCACTATTGGACAGCACTTTTTGGTTGGCTTCAGATTCCCTTTATCAGCCTTTTTTTTGCATCAGTCACATACACTTAAGGAGAGAGACCTCTTTGAAAACGGGAAAATGTGATCCTCTCAGAATCCGTAAAAGAATAATTCAGCAAAAATCCAAGTAATCAATCCATAGATTCACATGAAGATCATTGGTTTGAAGTTTTCACGTGCTACAGTTGGGATTTTCCCTTGCTGTTATCTGGGAAGGGTTCATATCTCTTCCCCAAAAGTCCATTCTTACTGGGAGCAATGGGAGCAGGTTTGTGCCTTAGGGTGGCACAGCAGGATTCCTGAGGACACTCTGCAGAGGTAAGCACTGAGGTGGAAAATTTTCCTGATCATATTTAAATTGGTGAGAATTTAGGAATATCTGAGGACTCTGGAAGGACCAAGCAGAACCAGGGAATTGTTATCAAAGCTAGAAGAAAGTCATAAAGATGGTGATACATCCACATCCCAAGAAGCAATTTAAAGTGCTTGCATGAATACGGGCTCGGAATTAGTTACAACCTCTCAGGAAAAGAGCTAGGAGTTATCAAGGACGCTTCAGCAAAGACATCAGCACACAGCAGTGGCCAAAAAATCAGAAAAAAAGCTTTAGCTTCAGTAGAAGGACATAGAAAATGACAGGCAAAACACCAAGGGACCGACATCCATGATGTCCTCACTAAATATAGCCTGGTGTTTGGTCTCCTAAAAGATGCGGCAGAAAAAGGAGCATATTGGAGGGGATATGAACTTGTACAGGAAGAGAAATGAGGCTGGGATTTTAACCTCAAAAGGGAAGAGTGTAATAAGATGAAGAGCTGGGTAAGAAAAATGGAGAGTCAGGTGAAGGCTACCTGAACATTTGTTCATCCCAGATGGCAACCAGTATGAATTAGATTAAAAGGGTTTGTTGGAAACCACAGGATGCAGTTTCGGAAGCGTGGCTGGCTGCAGGAATTGTCATCACCCTCTTGCTGAAATCCAGCGACGTGTCCTGGCACATTCCTCCTCCTAGTGGTTCCTGCGGTACTGGCTGAAATGCCACCGTGTTCCCAGGGAATGTCCCAGCCTGAAAAGTCCTAGCCCAGGACTGCCAGCTCTGATGGATCATCTGCTGGAGCCACTTAGGAAAATCCATCTGGAAAATTGAGATGAACCAGCTCTTGCAGCAGCATTTCCTTGGGGGGACGGAATTTTCTGCTCCTCTGCTGCCACTTTCCTGCCCCAGCAAAGCCATTTCTGGGGGCATCAGCTTCTCTTCCCCCCGACAGCACAACCAGGTCTCCTCGCCCTGGTACCCAGAGATGCCCGTCCTGAGGGTGCACCGTGGGGGCAGCAGAAGCCCCAAGAGGAGACCAGGGCTACGGTCAGCCCCGAGAGTCACCTGAGTAGCCCAGGACAGTGTCTGAACAGCACCAGATTCTCTCCATCCACTTAGGTCCTCTAGCACTGTCTCCTGCCACACGGGATGGCAGCTAAAGCCCTTCTCACAACCCTCCTCATCTCCTTCCAGCCACAGAACCGTGCTCTGTCCCTCACCACTACCTGCATTTCCTCTTCCTGAAGTGATTTATTAGAGCTGTTCAAGATTTCTTGCAGATGCCAAAGTGGTTTTATACTGAAGTGAGCTAAAAATGCAACAGCATTTTAAAATAACCACGTTTGACAAATTTGGGTGACCACAAATGACATTCAGTGTGTTTAAGTGGATGAATGCCACCGTGTTCCCGGGGAATGTCCCAACCTGCTG
>JAHREE010150812.1:0-11889 GCA_033628505.1 Tringa tobata | reverse complement strand
CCTGCTTCAGGGAATCCTCTGGGGTGAAGGATTCTCTGAAGCTGGAGGATCAGATAGAGAGAGGGGGGGGGCCAGGCCACGTCATCTCCCCCCCCCCTCCTCCTCGGTACCGTCTGGGTGGTTTTGGAAATGAGCGGATTGAGACTTTGGGCCCTATTGCACTACCAGCTCGGATCTGGCCCAAGATCCAATTCGTCACACTTCCACAGGGATTGCTTAATTTTTTTTTTTGTAGGAACGCTCTCTCTCCCTGTTTTAAAGCCATTGGGGGCTGTATTTTCCCCAAATGCAGTCCTCCCCCCCCCCCCCCTCTCTCCCCTGGCCGGGCGCAGCCAGAACGGGGCTGGCGCTGTGTTTTCTCTCCCCTGGGTACTTCAGTCACCATCGAGCTGCTTCCGAGAGGGAAGGATGCCGTTCCGAAGAGCCAAAACTCTCCACCACGTCCCTCCTCTGCCAGAAGGAGTTGTCCTGGATGTCACCGTCGTCCCTTCTCCGTTCCCTGGACCGCTCTTGAGCCGGCGACGTTCCTGCAAGGACTGATTCTCATCTGGGAGCTGCCTGGATGGCTCGACTTCAAAAATTTCACGGGCTTTTTCAACACATGGCGTTATTCCACGGGTCCCTGCGGAGCCTGGGAGCTTCTCCTGGTCTCCACTGGGTCCTCACACCACCCGTAATCGCAGACCAGTGCCATTGAGAGTTCAGGGAAAAGATGAACTTTGACTAAGTATTGAAATCTCTTGTATGTTTACAGAGCTGCTAAGCTTTTTCGGAAGGTATTTATTAAGCAAAAAGGGAGGCTTTCCCTACAAAAAAGCATGTTCGTTCTCTCCTTCCTGTGCTGTTCCCTCCGGGGGCCGAGGAGGGAGAGGATGGAGGGGTATGATTGCAAGTCCCCTGCTTTTAAAGTGGATTGGAGTCTGGGGGAAGCTGCCTGTGTCCTTCCTCCTCCTCCTCCTCCTCCTCAAAGCTTGAGGGATTCGTGAGGAAAATAACCCGAGCGCTGCTGTGCAGAACCTCGGTGCCCGGAGGATCCTGCCAGACCCATCTGGGCAGGCATTTTCCAATGATGGGAGCAGGAGCAAAACTCCCTATCTAGAAAATTAAACATACTGTGACCCGTAGAAGGCCTTTAATTGACAAAACACCTTCATATTTAAGCTCGGCGGAGTTACCGATCAGTCTCACCAGAGCTCTGTCCTCCCTCACTGGAAAAGAAATTCCTATTTTAATTTCCTTACGCTCACAGAGATGTTATTCCCCTCCTTAGGAGAATGATATTTCCATTGTGGGAGGATGGAACTTTGCTCGTGACAAGTCCCTGGGCTCCTGCTCTGTTCATTGCGTTGTCTCTGGGAGCCCCAGGGATGGGTCAGGGCTCTCTGTCCTGGGTGTCACACAAAGGAGTGGCATCAAATGCCACCGAGTCAGAAGGGGAGCACTTTTATAGCCAGTGGGTAAAGAACTTCAGGTGCACAGAAGTGAATTCAGTGTGAGATACTGGGTCCCCTGCTCCTTACAAATCACAGCGCCTTCAGAAGGGCTTTGTTAAATGGTCAGTAAAATATTGTCCCTGTGCTTTAGGTCCCAAAGGTGACCTTTTCTACACTGGCTTGAACTGGAGGGAAGAAGCCCCTCTGAATCCAAAGTAATCTGTAAAGGGGAAATGCTTTGATTTTGAGCAAGAAGTTACTTTTTTTTTCTTTGTAGTCCCTTCAGGAAAGAGCAGTTTTGTCCCCCTTGCTGAGAGCTTTTATGGTTGAGGAGCTCCTGTAGAACATGTAGATAAGTGCCATCAGCTCATCCACTATTGCAGACCCACAGGGTAAGGCTGAATTACTGCACACGCACCCCCAAAAAACCCCACTAAAAAGGGGGTGTTTGGGAATACGCACAATAAACGGGGTAGTTTTGAGGGGGAAGAGAGGAGCTGGAGGGTAGGGAGGCGGAGGCTAGCGGGCTAGCTCACCTCCTGATGTGGGCTACTGACAAGTGTTAATAGAGAGGGGAAAAGGCATTAATTTCTGCCTTTAATCGTTGGCAGAAGCTGGGTGATAATTAACCCTTAGCACTTAGGCAGAGCTTTATATCTGCAAAGCACTTTACAAACATTCACGAGAGGATAATCTCTGTCCCTGGCAGTGAGGTATTAGGAGATGCCCGTCTCCAGGACCGGGTGGAACTACTGGTGTCCAACTGGAGGGTGGTGGGGAGACGCCTGGAGGTGAGGAAGGTGGGTTATCTCCCACTTAGGGGACAAAAAAAAATAGTTTTGGTAGTGACCTGATGCTGTTTAATGGGTCACAGTATTGCACTAGGAAGTCACCTGGGCAAACCTCTGCTGTGTCCTGGAATGTGTGACACTTCCCTTCTCTGTGCCATCGGAACTGTGTCCCAGGGGGACGGGGCGAGCAGCAAACAGCCTGATACACTGCATTTTTTTTACTTCATGCTCTGTGATTATAAGGCTTTTTCTGAAAAACCTGGAAATACCTGAAGCTTGCGACCTGGGCTTGCTGTAGATCAAGGCAGTGAAGGTGCAAAACAGCCCTTTTAGTTGAGGTTCTTGTGCCACGTGAAGGATAATTCCTGTTTTCCGTTGTTCTCTTGACAAACAGATCTGTTCCCAATCCTCACCGAGTAAATCCACCTTCTTTGCATTATTTCTGCTTTAAGCTCCTCTCTGTGTCTTGATTCTTGTCACTCCTTTGCTGTAAGAGCATTTGGAGAGGCTGATTTCCAGTTTCATCCTGAGAGAGCATATCTGGAAAGTTAAAATAAAAGCTAAGCCTGTAGCTACCTCCTTCTTTTATACTTTATACTCTCGTCAGCTTTCTCTGCCCTCGTTCCGCAGAGCAGCCGTCTGGAAACACAAAGCATCTCCAGATTTCTTAATCCCTTGGCTTCTCCTTCTTCCCCTTAAAGCTTTGTGCCTTCGAATCTTTGTGTGTTCCCTTCATCTTGCTCTGGGATGTTCCACCCCGCGGGGAAGCGCCCGAGGCTTCGCCCAGTTCGATGGCACCTCCTTAAAATGCCCTCGAAAGAGCCTCGTGGAGCGGAGCTGAGGCCACGAGGTTCCTGCAGAGCAGAGAGTGGTGGACTTCGGCCTACCTTCAAAATCAAAGCGCAGTAAGTGGAACCCTTGACACCAGTGGGGCTTTGCCAAAGGGTCAGGCGAGGATCTCTGCCCTTCCCACCATCCCCTGGTGCGGCAGATTTTGGCTGATGTCCTAACTGGCGCTTGCGTTCCGTGTTTTTTGGTGATATTCTCAATGGAATTGTAATTTTGAAGGTTTCAAGGGCAACCCTGAACTAGGGTTGTGTTGAATTCCATCCAACAGCTTAGTTGGGGGTGGCCTCTGACCCTGCCGTGGGAAGGCTTTGGTGCTGCTGTCCATTTCTTCCACCTATAAACCACACTCCAACCCTTTTCCGTGTGTCCAAAGTGGAGTGAAATAATCCCATTGACAATATCCCAGTGAGTTTTGACTGCTGAGCCCTTAGCGTGCAACGTTGGCCGGTCGGGGTTTTGGAGGCTCTTCTGCATCCATAATAATTGGGGTTTTTTTTTGTGCTTCCAACTCTAGCAGGGCCAAGAACAAGGCCAGGATCCTGCCGGGCCGAGTACGTGCAAGTGCTGAGCAGAAAGAAAACCCTTCTCCAGTGTTCACCATGATCCCTTCTCCTTCTCTGGGGAGCCTCCAAGCATTTGTAGAGGATTCAGAAAGGGTACAGAAAAGGGCCACAAAGGTGATTAAGGGCCTGGAGCATCTCTCCTACGAGGAGAGGCTGAGGGACTTGGGGCTTTTTAGTCTGGAGAAGAGAAGGCTGAGGGGGATCTAATCAATGCTTACAAATACTTAAAGGGAGGGCACCAGGAGGATGGGGCTGGTCTTTTTCAGTGGTGCCCAGTGATAGGACAAGAGGAAATGGGCACAAACTTGAGTGTAAGAAGTTCCACCTAAACGTGAGGAGGAACTTCTGTACTGTGAGAGTGGTAGGGCACTGGAACAAGCTGCCCGGAGAGGTGGTGGAGTCTCCTTCTTTGGAGACATTCAAAACCCACCTGGACAAGTTCCTGTTGGACCTGCTCTAGGTAGACCCGCTCTGACAGGGGGGTTGGACTAGATGATCTCTAGAGGTGCCTTCCAACCCCATATGATGTGGAACGTGCTTTTTCTCTTTAAATTGCCCCTCTCTAACCTTTCCTCTTCTCTTTGCTCCATCTCAGGACGATGGTGTCCTAGTCCACATCCATGATTGCACCACTTAAGCCTGGAAAAGCCGTTCCCCGTGAACCTGTGATGACTTAGAATGGGGTTCCTGACTTGATTCACTTGATGAGGCCATTTCGAAAGGTCAAAACTCTTTCAACACTGAGCAGTTCTTCAGCCATCTCTAATTTTTCTTTACCTGGTCTGTGGGCAGAATTTTCATTGTCTATTCAGAATTTCTCCACCTTTTTAAGACCTTTTTTTTCAAAGCAAACAGCAGATGTATGAGATATTTTGCTCTCTTGCAGAGGCTTGAGATGGCAAAGCTGGTTGTGAGCATGGAGGTACCAACCTAGTGACTCCCAGTTCTGGGCTTTTTAGGTCACCGTTGCTTCGATTGCGGTACAAGCTGAAGGTCCCAAAGGGGATTTAGGTGGGAAGGTGGTGTTGCTGTGGGTGAACAAGAGCACGTAAGGAGGAGGAAAAACACCAAGGGTGTTTTTAAATGGGTTTAAAAATCCGTTTTTAAACCTTCCTTTAATGAAATAAAAATCACTGAAGATATTATCAGGTGTCTTTTTGCTTTTTCACTGCTCCGGATTAATGCGGGTCCCTCTTCTCTCTAAAACTTTTTCTGTGTTTCTGGTTACTTCAGCTTTTAAATTCATTTTAATCCTTCCCATCTCCTGCTTTTAGACGGGGTAATGAGATCTGTTTGAGACCATCCTGTTGATTTGTAAAATGGCCTTTTCTAATACATTCTTTTTCAACTTAGAGGGGTTTTTCAGCTTTTTTATCTGCCCGCAGGTAAAGACCGGTATTTTCATTGAATTGCCCGCACAGATTGCCAGTTTAATTTACTTGGGGCGTATAAATAATTAGAATTATCCCTTGCAATGGCGATTAGTTGGGGTTAATGACTGCTGAAATGCATGTTTTGGTGTGTTTAGAGTTTGTCTTTTGTGGCTTTATCCCTGGAGGGAAGACTGGGAGAAGGAGCTGGCCCAAAATATCCATGGTTTGTCATCTGGCATTGTGTTGGCATCCTGATACTTGCCCCTTTTTCCTAGGAAAGCTGTTGGGTATTTCTCCTGGCAAAACCAGGATAAATATTGCCTAGAGCTTAAAAGCTCCTTCAGCTTTGCCTGGATTTTTGCTGAGAGCTGTTATTTAATTGATGCTGCTGCCACCAGCTTCGGGAAGTGCATAGACAACCTCTGCCATCCTTCTTCTAGTTGGAAAAGCATAATATAAAGAGATATTTATTGGTTGAGTGTAACTTAACTCCCTCTGAGTTCTGCAGCAGCAAAAGTCATGAGTTAAAAATTCCGGGGGGATGGGGATGGAAATGGGTCAAATATCTAAATATTTACACTGAAATATCAGTGTAAAAACCAAGAGAGATTTAATGTGGATGGTTATTAATGAAATAGCAGCTTCTTCCATGCTTGAGGTTTACCTGGTGCCTCTTTAGCCTGCCCGAGGAAAGGGAAAGGTTGGAAAAGCAGCAGTGGTTTTGCAGGGACCGCTCTGATACTGGGAATGAAGGAATACCTGGCTGGGAAACACTGGGAAGCACTGGCTGAATGAGGTTTGTCGGAGGATTTAGGGAAGAGCTGCATTTCTGGTGCCAAAGCTCCCTCTTATGGCGATGCTCTGGGCATCCTGCTGGAGACAAACGTTTTTCCCTTCCCAGCATCTGTGGCAAGAAGGAGAGAAAGGAAAAATGCAGCTGGGAGGTTGGACTTGATCTGGAAGTTCTTGCTCTCCAGTTAGATGGTCGTGCTGGTGTTATGGGTCAGGTCTCAGAGGTATGGGATGGAGATTGTACCAATTTTCTTTCTTTTTTTCTTTTCCTCCCCTTGCCAGCTCCTGATCCTGCTCTGCTCCCTTCAGGGGAGGAGCTGCTGCCCCTTGCAGTGAGATGGGGCAGGATGGAGGGCAGGGACGAGCCCGGGGGGGCTGTGGTTGGTTTGTTTTGGGGTTTTATATTCCAGCTCTGAGAACAGGGACCTTTGTTGCCCAGACAGGTGGGTGTTAGATCTGAGATCTCCCCCAGAGCAGCTCCACTCCGCTCCGGCGGATGTTACTGCCCAAAACTTAGGCTGCTTAAGGGCATGTACCCTGGAAATTCAGAATAATCGAGGAGAGAACAATTCCTTGCTTTGTCGTAGGGACTCGCAGTCCTAAAAAGCATCAGCTGTCTCTGTTACTGTTGTTGTTTTCTCTTTTTTTTTTTTTTTTTTTTTTTTTTTGCTTATTTTCTTGGGTTTGTACCCGTTGTGCCTTTGTTTTCCTTTGGCTCGAGGTCTGAGCCTTCTCCTTTGGGACTGGACATCTGCCGGCTCCCTTTCCCGCTTCGGCTGGTTCTTCTCTGGGTGTGGGAAGGGGAACACCATGGACTTCCCCACCACCAAGAGCAAAGCCTGACCCAACTTACCCTTCTCTACCCGTCTGGGAACCTCATCTTGGCCAAAACTAATGTCTTCTCTACTTCTTGGTGTTTAACAGGTCTGTTCACGAGTAAAACTCCTCTCTCGGGTCTATTTGTGAGTAAAACTCTTTCTGCTCTTCAAGGTCTGACTCTCTTTTCCCAAGAACTTCATGCTGAAAGGCTTATGTTCCGAACTGTCGCTGCTCTTTGGATTTACTCACATCAGAACAGCCACCTTCCAAAGGTAAACTCTCTAATTTTTAGAGAGTTGGGCGTTTTTTGGCTGCTTTTGTTGCTGTGTTTGAGACCCGTGAGGCCTCACGGTGGCATCCCATCCTCTATTTTTCATTTCCTGAAGCTTTTCTACCTGCCCAAAAAAATCTGTCTGATGAGGGCACCTCTCTCTGGGTACCTATTTACTTCAGCAAAACCTTTAAACACAGAGCAGGACAGGACAAAAAAACCAACTTCATTTTGGGTGGTTTTCTTATTTTAATTGGGATTCCACTGCCCTTCTTTCCATCGCGGGCTTTGTGCGGTTCTGATGGCTCAGAGTTGGAGGTGACTGGTGTCACACAGGCTTGGTGGCACCTGCCCGTAGGGTCTGTCCTATCTCAATGCACTACTTTGGGGACGTCGTGTGCGATCGCAGCGCCCTGTGTTTGCTAAACCACCCCCCACCACCACCTTTCTGAGTCTTAACTCCTTCACCAGTATGGCCACTGGTGGCCAAGTGGCATCATCTCTAGCTCCTGAGGCTCCAGCTTTCCCTCCACCGAAGCTGCAGGTGATGACCAGGGAATGGTCTCAAGCTCCTCTTCTACTGATAAACTTAATTACTAACATCAACACAGGGATTATTGGTGATGGGTTCCCCTCCTTCCCCATGGGGCAGCAGGAGAGGAGCTCTCTGCCCCTTGAGACCCTTTCCTTTGGCTCTGCTCTCTCCTCCGGTGTCCTCCTGTGACAGCCACCGCTCTGGCCTGTGTCCCCTCCTACCCCCTTATGGCTGTGAAGGAGCAAAGGTGGCAAAACCAGAGGAACTGGTGGAAAACTATTGGTTTTCTCATCTTTGAGTGGTTTTTAGTGTTGGGTGGAGGCCAGATGAGCGGTCTCCATGGGATGGGAGCTGGCTGTTGGGGAGAAGGTCTCCGTGCAGCAATGGCATATAACCCCCATGTCCCCCTTCTCTCTGACACCGATGCCTCTAGGGAAAAGCCCTTCTCCCTGCTTCTGTCACCTCTGTCACCTCCCGTGCTGGGGCAGCTCAGGGTAGGGGAGCTAGGAATTTAACTCTTTGACCCCAATTTGCCTCTTTATAGCTCAAGCCTTTTGCGTTTATGGGTGAAACTGTCCTTTTAGGGAGCTCCGAGCGTCTCTCGCAGGGCTGAGAGCACTTGCATATGCAATCAGAGTTGGGGGGGCAGGAGGGGGACACAGCGCAGGATCCCGTGTCCCCAAGGTCAGCCACAAGGTCACTGCCCATCCCGGGAATGCTGCCCTCCCAATCCCTGCTCCCAGCTGCCCCCCAGCATGAAGACTACGAGGAAAACTCAAAAAAGCACTCTCCTCACGTGCCATTCTCATGGGACTTTTTGTACCTATGTATGAAAGATCCAAACTAATATTGCTGTAAAGAAAGAGACAGATTAATATAGCATATTATATAAAGATATATGTATATAAAAGTTTCTGTATATTGTACGGCACTGTGTATAAAGTTGGATGTAGAAGCATGGCTGGCGTGTGTGACTGTTCCCAAAGCTGACCTGGAGGGGTGACAGTTTGGGATTTGCCTGAGGTCACGTCCTAAAGGTTTGTGTGTGAGTTTCAGAGGTGGGAAAAAAAAACAACAACAACAAAACCCACTCTGTGCCCTCTCGTCGCAGAGGGACGAGGAAATATCATGTTGGGGCATCGCCGCTGCCACGGGGGCCGAGTGTCACCTCGTGAGTTCTGTCTCTTCTGGATCTCAGCCTTTGGAGCGAGGAAAAATGCTTTGGGGACCATCTCTGTCCCTTCAGGGACCATCTCTGTCCCTTTGGGGACACTTCTCCACCTGCCCTTGTGCTCCAGCCTGGCCCCGAGCAGCCAAAGGTGGAAACCGCGGGGATCTCAGCCCCAGGAGGCTTCTCCTTCGAGGAGAAGAGGGTTCAGGAAGAAACTGGATACTTTGGGTCACTTAAATTCAACGTCCTGTACAAAAAAAAAGTGACATTAGGGCAAATTAAGGGCGGTTGATGACAAGGGACTCTCTGGAAGGGTATGAGAAAGCGACAGGGAGAGAAGAGGACTCTGGAGGGGGAAAAATAGCGATGGGCTGGGATCCTTCTGCAGCAAAGATGAGTTTAAATTGAGTAAAAGTTTCAGAGGAGCCTGTCAGAACAAGGGACACCTCTTTGTGTAGGTTTATAAAGCAGGATTTCAAGCCCGGTGCTGTTTACAGACAAATAATGACCATCATAATTCATAGTCCAGAAAGGGCAAAGCATTATTTGTGGCTTTATTGGGTTGGAGAGAGAGAGGGGGAGACCAAAGGGAGGCAGAGGAACAGCTTCAGGAGAGGAACAGGAGCTTTCTGAGCAGCCCTGGGAACGAGGGGCAGGAAAAAGGAATGCCTGGAAGGAAATAATCCTATTAATGGCTGCATGGAATGGTTTTTATGGGTTGCTCCTGAAGAGACTTAAGTACTATCGGGGAATTAAGAGCTCAAAGGTGGCTGAACTACTGAGTCCCTATAAAAATGCCTATAAAAAAGGGCTGGTATGTCCAAGGGCTGCCTGATCCTCGGGGTTTGTGGTGAGTTTTATTTTTTTTTTTCCTCCCCGTAACTCTCTTGGTCTCATAAAAGGCTATTGCCTCTTCTGGAAACACTTCCTCTCCTGGGGAAAGAAAAACATCAAACTCTGGATGTTACCCTTGTATAAACAGAAAATAATCCGTGTGCCTGCTTTAATACGGTTACTAAGGAGAAAAATATATGGATGTGGACACAGGAAGCCCGGGGGATGCTGCCTTAAAACCTGTTTTACTGTTAAAAACCTTATTTTATTGGATGTAGTGAGGGATGTAGCTCCTATTTCCAAGGTTCTTTAGTGACCGTGGGAGGAATTTCCAATTTACTGAGAGGATTTCTCAACCCCTCGGCCATAAACCAGCCAGAACTACACCAGAAAACAAATTTTCAAGCAATTTGTAAACCAGACTGGTGCATTCCCAGGCAAAGAGAAAGAAAATGAGTGAAAACTAATGGAAATATGTAGCTAGTTAAAGCTGCGATGTATTAATTACTCATCAATGGAAACCAGCGTTGCACGAACTGGTTCATCAGGTGGTTTTTCAGGGACATTAGGTTGGGTGTCGCTTAGAAAAGAGAAAAATATTAAAAAAATAGGGCTTTGAAGGTGATTGTACAGAAAATATATTTTAAAAAATAATGCCATGAAAGTTTATTTAATCAGCCTGTGCTTTGGAGAGGAGGTGACAAGTTCTGGTCACTTGTGTTACACAAAACCTTCCTTAACGAGGGATTTTTCTTGGGAACGGTGTTAAATTTAAGGGAAATAGAAACAATTTAAGTGGGGAAGGATTTCTGGCTGGCGTGTCTCTCAGGGCTTTCATGAGGGTTAATTCAGCGCTTCCAATTAACAGTCCAATGGAGAAAATAGGTGGGATGCTTGTCCGATGGGGTCAGATCAGTAGGAGGAGGTGGAAAACCAGGTCCCTCTGCCTCTGCAAGGGAAATCCTGGAAAACTATCCAAGTGGAAGAGTGGCACGGGGTGGGATAAGGAGAGGAAGAGCTGGATCAGACCTCGTGAGGGACCACAACCGCGGAGCTGGGGTGTAGGGAAGGATGTAACTCCTGGATTGGGGAGACCCACGTGAAAATACATGGAATTTCTCCAACAGCGTTTGAATTTCCCTGCGTTTTCAGCCACCTCTGCTCCCGCCGCTGTTCTTCCAGGAATTTATTTGGCTTGGTTGTTCCTGTCAAAGCAGAGGGGCTCCATCCCACCCGGATTTCGTCTCCTCCAGAGGTGGATGTGTGATGCTTCCCGTGGTTGGTGTCCCCGTGTGGCTCGGCCGTGCTGCAGCAGAGGGTGCTGTGCCCGTGCCATGGGCTTTCCCTGTCCCAGGGGTTCCCAGCGCTCGGCTGAGCACCCCGGGACTGAAATACTGCAGATGTGGGGCATAACGATACAGATGTGGGGGGCTAGAAGGCCTCAGACGTACCGTGAAGGGGCATGAGCTCCGTGGGGTGGCCTAGAAGCTCCTTTCAAAGCTTTAGTGGTTCAAATGGTCCCTTTTCTGCCCTAGTTCTGAATCCCAGCGGTGCCGGTTTGAACCCTTGTGCTGGTGTCCCATGATGGGAGTGGTCTCCTAGAACGGGTGTCCCTCGCTGAAGACCTGTCTCTTTATTTTTTTCTTTTTTTCTTTTCTTTTTTTTTTTTTTTAACTCAAGGGTGGTGTTTTCTCCATCTTGGGAACCAACCTCTCGCGGTTAATGAATAACCAGCGAGGGATTTATCAGCCCGGTTCTCTTGCCAAAAGGAGATAAGAGACCAAGCCCGCAGCGCTCTGCTTCCGCCTCCGGCAGTGTGGGAGCTGCCTTGGGTGGGGACGGGGCGTTGGAGAAGGACACGATTCCATCCTCTGCTGTCCTTCCCTCTCCCTGGGCTCCAGAGGAGGCTTGCAGTCAAAGCATGAGGATATAGTTGAAGATGTCCCTGCTCGTTCCAGGGAGGTTGGTCTAGATGACCTTCAAAGGTCCCTTCCAACCCAAAGCATGAAGATCTGGTTGAAAATGTCCCTGCTAACGGCAGGGGAGGTTGGTCTAGATGACCTTTAAAGGTTCCTTCCAACCCAATCCGTTCTGTGACACTCAACCAAAGAAGAACACCTCTGAGAGGGACCCTGAGGACAGATCTCCTTGGGTTGACCAGGCTCTGCCTGCTTCATCTCTTTGTCCACCCTTGTGGTGGTGTGGGTTGGGTCACACCTAGAAGACCAAGGTGCTTGGGATGCTCCTGCATCCACATCCCTGGAGGGGTTCAAGGCCAGGTTGGAGGGAGCTTGGAGCAACCTGGTCTGGTGGGAGGTGTCCCTGCCCAGGGCAGGGGCTGGGACTGGATGATCTTTAATGTCCCTTCCAAGCTGAACCATTGTATAATTTGGGCCATCTTGCCCCAAAACTACTGGGAGGTTTCTCTCCTTGGGTTCTCACTCCGTTTTGGATCTCA